>JALMQS010000144.1:1597449-1677914 GCA_024734495.1 Forficula auricularia
AAAATTATTTTGTTTATAGTAGGTTAGTAGGTAATAATACGAATACCTAATAGGTAGGTATATAATGATAAGTAAAGTTAATTAAATTTGTGATAAATTATGTTCTTTGAAAAAGTCATTAGGTATATACCCAGTGCTGGATTTCCGCCTAGGCCCACAAGGCTCGGGCCTAGGTCTGGCCGCCCAAGCCTTGGTTGAAATGTCTTTTTCAATTCAAAAGATCACAAGGATCTACAACAGGCATTTACAATATTATGTACAAGTATGCAACTTTCACTCTGGCTAAACAAATATCGCTTAACATTCCCATTAAAATTACTAAAGTTTTTACGTTGGACTGCTGCTCCATTTACATAAGCACATTTATCCAAACGTTGGAATTGCGTTTCGAATGCTGTTGTGTACACCAGCGTCAAACGTCTCAGCAGAACGGTCGTTTTCAGCACTAAAGAGAGTAAAGAATTACGGTTAGATCTAACATAGGAATGAAATTAATTCACTCTCTGTAATGTACATAGAATCAGAAATAATGCAGTCAATTGACTATGAAGACGTCATTCGTTCTTTTGCAATAGAGGAAAGTTCGCCGTAAGATTGTATAAATTTTATAGAATAACGTAACTATATAGTAACATATTATATGTATTATTCTGATGTTTATTAAATCATTAAAGTCGATTAAAAATTTATTTTTTCCTCTTTCTTTGTCTATATATATATATTGTCATTTTTTAGTTTTATTCTTTTCTCTATATTTAGTATAGGTATTTATTGTTTTTGTTCCATATAATTCTTGTTTCCCTTTTTAAATTTTTTCTTTATTTGATCTGTTTGTATCATATTGTTTATTTTCTTTGTAATTAAATTGGCCTAATATTGTACATTAAAAAGGCTAGATGCCCCTACAAATACAATGTTTTTGAATAAAAAAAAATATGTTCTGTACTAGTGCATTTAATTTTCTTAAATTTCCAAAATAGCTTCGAGATGGTGGGGGGGGGGGGGGCAAATGTCAAGTGTCTAGGGGCCCCTGGGTCTTTAAATCCGCCCCTGTATATACCCAGGTTTAACTATATAATTATGAACTCAATTATATTATATTATACTTAATCATTTACTTATCGGACTTCTAAATTCCATAAATATTTTTATTATTTAATAAAAAAGGCTTTAATTCAGGCAAAATTATCTACATTCGAGCTTCTTAATCTTTAGAATTTTCTGCGTACCCCTCGGGGTAGGTTTGCATACTCCACTTTAGAGATCACTTTCGCTTTAATGCGATTCCTATTTGGCCACATTTTTTGTGAATAATTCTTGATCTGTTAATATTAATTGTAAATTTGTATAAGTGAATAAAAAAAAAGATATAATGATAGATTTGTTTTATATTTTAACTCCTCTGACGATCTGACTAGGTTTATAGGTACTATTCAACCTGCTAAGAAATTTCATTCAAAGTACGCTAAAACTTTAATGAGGTATGAGCTTAGATGTTAAAATTTTGAAAAGATTCGGAAAGCGGCGTCAGTTTTAATCCACGCTTCCAAATCGAGTAAACTTAAAAAAAAAATACTGATTTAGAAGGGTAAATTTCTTAACGATATTGTAAAAATATATATATATATTTTTTATTAATTTATAAAAAAAATCTATGTTATTTAAACCACTAAGTGGAATCTAAAAAAGTTATGTCATTATATTATATATCCTTGCGCCCACAACGCTTATGAAAACTCTTCATTGCGTACTTGCTTTCATAAAGGTTGGCCTCTCCTGATCTGTACTTTGAGAAAATTTTGTGATTAGAGCGGGGAGGAAGGTGAAAATATTATGATATTGAGATTTTGTAATGGAGATTTTTGATTTTGCAGGATTTTCGATTGCTTGATAAATGCATGTAGGTAATATTTATATGGAGCATGATGAAAACACACACACTGAATTTTAGGGTTAGTTTTTTCTCTCACGCCCCAAAAAAAAAAACTCGTTTTATTTTTCAAAACTCTGATTTTATTTCTTAAGGGAATTTAATACTATCTCTTGGATTTGTCTGAATTAAATTAACTTTTATTGTTTTTAAAATAGAAGACTTCGAAAATTGACTTCCCGAAAGTGAATGCAATAATTTATTTACGTTTCCCTCAGATATTGAAAGTAAAAATAATTTACAAAAGATGTATCAAAGATCTTATTAAATAAATTAATTAAAAATTATATTCTATTATAGATACTTAAATACGGCTTTGTAATATTATTGTTTAGTTCGTTTCATACAAAACTGTCCAGAAGAAAATGTGATTATGAACTCAAGATCATCATCACCTACTCAATTTTGAATTGAACAATTTGGTGTCCTATAAGAATATTTGACAGATATTTAGCCAGATCAGAGAGAACCTAAAAATAATAATATCTAATGAATGGTATTTTGAAAATTTAGTCACTTCTGATGTAACATTTTTTCTCAGAAGAATCATTCCCAATTTCTCTGAACCTTCTCACCACCAAAGTCCACACACATACAATACAAAATCATGTTTGCATTGTTTCTCTAAACAGTCTGCATGTAGACTATCTGTTGTTCTTAATGTTATTTAAATTGCTTCTGATAATGATTATCACCTGCAATAGGTTTGAGAAAATCGCCAAAGAAATCTTCTTCCAAAAGTCATGGTTAGGCAAGCTTGGTTTCGAATGCAATCCTTGTCCGCCCCCCTTGGTGTGGCAACCCAAAATCCAAGGCTCATCGGAAATATCGTTATTTTATTGATTCACCTCCAGAAATATCACTCCTTTCTCACTTGTTTATTTGGAATTCAGAGTCCATAATTCATAACCAGAAACATTTCTTTTGATTTATGCCATCTTTTTCCGAGTGAAATTTTTTAACATCTGGGTTACTTCACTGTTCTTTTGAAAAAAGTGTCAAAATGAATAATAAAAATTGTAATCTCGGTGTTCATATATTGAAATTCTATAGTCTCATCATTCAAAATTAATATTCAAATTTGAAGATATATATTGTTAATTTTATTATTCACATTTTTATTTCTAAATATTGAGCGAACTAAAGCTTTGGCTTTCTCTCTTCTATTAGTAATATTAAACACTCGTAAATATGTACATCGGTCTAAGGTTTAAGTAGTTGTCCAAGATGTGATTTGAGAATTTAGACTCCATTAAATAATGGTCTGGGAATGAAAGTCAGCCCACTCGTATGAAAAAGTAGAAAAAAATCATTAAAATTGAAACAATATTATTAATTATAATTATTTTATGATTTTAGCTTATTATAATTATGGGGACCCATATATACAAATATCCTTGAGTAGGTAATAGTATTTAAATTTACACTTAAAATTCCCCCCCAAAAAAAAAAAATGAATTTCGAAGAAATAATAATTTCTTCCTGGCTTCAGTCCTTGTATAAATAATAGCTTTATTTTTTAATTTTTTTTTATAATATAGGTATATATACCTATATTAAAAAAAATTTCCATGACTGCTCAAATTGTTTATTGATTTGAAAATTATTACTGTTGCTCATTCTTAAAAATCAAAATTAAATTTTAATCTTAAGCAAGTGAGCTAGATTAGGCGAGATATCTCCTATTAGCTTTATTGTTCGCTTCTGAATTTCATCTAGGGCACCAAGAGAATGCTTGGAAGTCCCCTCTTCACATATGATTAACAGAGTTTTTAAAATTAGAGAACCCTCAATAAAAGCTAGTGAAAGTTAGTCAGCGGACCTAAATCCACCTGGTCTTTAAACTATCTTCAGTCCGTCCCTGAACGGAAAGGATATCTATCAGAAAAATATTTCAGCCGTCGCGTCGGTCGACATGAAAACCCTCCAAGAATTAGAACAGGTCTAAATTTATACTTTTGAATTGATGGATGTAAAAGCGAATTTTCATAGTAGAAATTTCCCTTTTGTTAAAACACACACTACTTATGATCTTTTATCGATTATTTCTAAGTGAACAAATTCTGCATCTTTTTGAATCAAATTACGATTTATAATATCTCTAACGATTTTGCTATTACTTAAACGATGTTTGTTGTCATAATGATGATCAGGGCTGGGCCGTCCATATGTGCAGGGTCGTGGCGGAATGGCCGTTATTGCAGGCTTGTCATACCCTTAACTGATCTGCTAATTCAGTTGCCTAAATAGCAGGTGCTCCCATTATAAGGAGTGTGGCTATTCAATGACTCGACTGATGCTCCTACTGGCAAACAACAAAAAACGCATATTTTAAAAGAGAACATTTATAATTCTGAATAAAGCCATACAAATTTTAATCTAAAAGAAATAAGGAATAAATTTATTTTTAAAATTAGTACAATTTAAATTCACCTACAAGCGTCTTATTTTAAATGATTCACATTTTCAAACTCTTTTAAATTCACTCTTATTACGTTACTACATTATATTTATATAAGGTATGACGAAATGCTATAATCGAACAATAATTTTTTTTCTTTGTATATCTCAAAAACTGCTGAAACTATTTATTATTCGCCCTATTATTTCTTTTTGTAAAAAAAACCTTGAAACGTAAAAAAATGTTGTGGTCGCAGTAATTTAGGCTCAGTGCATATAAAGGGACCAATAAGTATTTCGTACGACGCGACGGCGCAAAAGTGACTTGGGGCGTCCCCGCGGATGATAACACCTCTAGAATAAAATTGATTAAATTTCATTATATGATTAAATTTGCTGCTCAAAAGTCAACGGAATTCATTTTCTCTAATAGTATTTAAAATTTTCAATTAAATAATACTCCATTTATCACTATTAAAAATATAGTATTCGCCTTGTCTATTATTTATTCTAATATTATTTTCTTGTTTACTCAATATTTTTTCATTAAAATAATTATTAGTTTTCACCGGAGGAGATCAGATAACCAAAAAAAAAGAAAAAATTACATCTCCTACACAATATTCTTTCATATATTTCGTGACCAAGTGATGAATATCCAATTCCCCTCGCAGTTCACACAGTGAACGAACGCTACAGGAGCAAACGAGGAGGCTACCATAAATAATGTTTGCGCTGTTGGAATCTTCTTGACTTCCCGTAATTGAATAGCTTGCTTGAGACGACCCTTGACACACTATCAATACCGGTCCTCGATTGAATGGGTATTCCTTCCATCTGAGAAGATTGCCACACTCCGAAGCAAATCCCTGTTAATTAGCTGGAACAGACAAAGCGATAGAATGAATGGCGGCCAGCTCCTTACCTGCTTCCTAACGCCTACAACGAAGTTGAGTTATGAAGAATATTTTTCACAAATCTTGAAATCGATTCCTTCTTTTTGTACATCTCTCTTTTTTATTTATCCTTTCAGGTAGCTTGTATAATTTTCATAACAATTTTAAATAGCATAATTATTTTAATCTTGCTTCATTATTTGAATGATTCTTTGGATTCGAAATCACAAATAGAAATGATGGGTTTGGATAAATGAAATCTTTATTTCTAAAATAAAAAGAATCTGAAAAATTTAAATAAGTTGTTATCCCTTTAAAGGACAGATATATCTTCATTTTTAAATCTGGAAAATAAATATGTTATTAACAAGAGTAAACATACATATTAGGTTGAAAAGATTTTGTTTTACCGAAAGGAGCAGAAATCAGAATTAAGAGAAATCAATGAGATTGTCCTCTGCATGATACAAATAAACCAGAGGGGTCCAAAAAAATGTATCCACTGTTTAAAAGTATATAACTTGCAAACTAATTGATGAAGTTGTCTCATTTTTGGTGAAAGTGTATCTTAAAGTCCAACTTAAAGATATCACTGTAGGTGTTCGAAATGGTCACTATTAACATCCACACACAAACGATGCCGCCGAACTGCAGCACGAACTACTGACTGCAACGTGTTCAATTGGATATTTGCACATGAATGTACGATGGATTCTCGAAGTTCATCCAATGTGCGTGGCTTTTGTCGATAAACGACGTCCTTTAGTGTTCCCCACAGGTAAAAGTCCAGCGGAGTTAGGTCTGGAGAACGTGGTGGATACTCCACAGCACCTCTACGGCTTATCCATCTTCCTGGTAGATTTTCGTCGAGATACGCCCTAACACGATTTTGGTAGTGGGCTGGGGCACCATCTTGTTGAAAGTAAAATCTGTGGTGAGCGAGTGAATTGTTGTAGCACACGACAGGAGTTAGCTGGACTTGTTACTGTTACAGGTAGTCCAGATCGTTGTTTGTGTGCCTTCGTCTTCAAATTTGTCTCGAATGCGACGATTCGTTAAACGTGTCGGTGGCTCTGTTTGATACACATTTCGCCATTGTCGTTGAACCTCATTAATGTTTTCGTACTTAAAATACCACTTCAAAACTGACTTCCTTTCATCGAATGTAAGCCTTGCGCCAGCCATGTTTACCAGTATAGAAAATCTTGATAACTCTGATCACTATTAATGGTTTTTGATTGATTTTATAGTATCCGATTTTGAAATTTTTTAGGAATTTACAAAAGATTGTTAAGCTGGAAAATTCTTACATGTTAGTTTAAGGGGAAAATTAGTAAATTATAGTTAGCAAGTTTATTCACGATGCTTGGCTTCTATTCTGAATTCTTAATTAAGTTTATCATTTGTAATGTAAAGGCTTTTACACTATGATTCATTTTGGTTATAGGTCCTCATAAAAATTAAAATATTGATCATTTTTTCAGAAAAATGTAAAAATGAAATGAAACTAGCAGCGACTTCTGTGACAGATGATAAATGTAACTACTTGCATAAGTTGCAAAATTTTTCTATGTAAACATGAACTGGGTTCAGGGGGAAAAATTCTGAATTTAGAAAATCTACTTTAGAAGATGGCAAATATTTTCCAAAGAATGAATGATTGTTAAAAAAGTGTTCCATAATAATAATGCTAGTATTTTGTGTGTCTCTGGGGCGTCAATTAATAATATTGCTTCTGGGAGAAAATATGGGATTCTATGGTAACTATGGCGCCGCGATCTGACGATGAATTCTTATAGTACTCACCAAAATAAGGCGAAAATGAAGAATACCATTTTTCGAGATTCCGCTTAGTTTTCGAGATATCTAGTTTATAAAATACTGTTTTTTGTATTTATTTTCTTTTATTTTTCAATTGATTTTTATAGAAACCACGGAAAGCGTAGTATCACGGGGGTTCCGTGTCTGATGACGGATTGTTTTAGAACTAGACGAAATAAGTAGGGAAGTAAAAATAAAATTTTAAACAAATTTGAACTGAAATTGAGTTTATGGACTGTGATGTCTCAAATTGATCAAGTCAGCGCCAGTGGGCGTTGGCAATTTTCACTTTTACAACTTTTCATAGGTTCGGTTCTATTCATCATCTCGGTTCATTTAGATAAAAAAAATGGGTTCCCGAACAAACTTTGCTTAGGTTCGGTTAAGATATATTCAGTTCGGCTCGTTTATCTTCATTTCGGGCTGGGTTTTAGGCGTTAACCAACCTATTAGCCCATAATAATAAAATGTTTCACCTAGAACCAACACCTAACTCCTTAAAAGTTAGGCTAATAGCCTAAATGCCAGCCCGAAATGAAGATATACCACCCGAACCGAGCCGAACTGAATATATCTTAACCGAACCGGCAACGACTTTTACATATTAGAATTTTTTCGGGTATTTACTAATTATTTTTTAATTAATATTCATTTTCTAAAAGAATCTGTCGTCTTTTTTTTACTTAGGGAAAGTGGTGTAGGCTTTAGGTGTAACATGATATTAATTAATAAAGTAAAGGGTGAATAGTTTCACAGTGAATGAAATAAAACTCAAAGTGGTTTATACAAACTCAATATATTTCGGATTATTAGTCCATCATCAGGAGTTTACAAGGTAAAACTAATCATAATTGAACGAGTCAATTATTCGTACTCGTACTCGTTCAATTATTATTAGTTTTAACTTGTAAACTCCTGATGATGGACTAATAATCCGAAATATATTGAGTTTGTATAAACCTCTTTGAGTTTTATTTCATTCACTGTGAAACTACACACCCTTTACTTTATTAATGAATCTGCCGTCAGTAGCGGCGCCACACGGCACCCTTGATACTATGTGTTCCGTGGTTTCTATAAAAAAGCAATTGAAAAATAAAATAAAATAAATAAAAAAAAAACAGTTTTTTTAAACTGGATATCTCGAAAACTAAGAGAAATCTCGAAAAATCGTATTCTTCATTTTCGTCTTATTTTGGTGAGTACTATAAGAATCCATCGTCAGATCGCGGCTCCACAGTTACCGTAGAATTGCCACAAAATATATAAATCATCTAGGCTCTGTA
This sequence comes from Forficula auricularia, assembly GCA_024734495.1. NCBI lineage: Eukaryota > Metazoa > Arthropoda > Insecta > Dermaptera > Forficulidae > Forficula > Forficula auricularia. The sequence continues at coordinate 1,605,783 of JALMQS010000144.1, forward strand.
ATAATGTCCATTCAGGAATAAGATGCTGTAGTTATTCTTCCGGTCGGGTTCAATGTTTGTTCTTGGAGAGTTGTAATCTTAACCTTGACTGGTTCATTTCGGATGCAAAAAGAACAGACGCGTCCACGCGTCCTCCGAGCTGAGTCACGACAATCGTTTCTTTCCTCTTTAATCGTCATAATACAGAATGTCCTTTTGAGAAATCCTCGGATGGAATTTAATTATTCAAATTATTCACCGGAAGATTTGAATGCAATCTTGCATAACAACTGGTTATTATAAATGTGATAAACTCGCTCAATTATTCATACATTTAATTAATCAAATAATTTATGCCTATCGTTATGGTTTTTTAAATTTTTTTTTCTAATTTATTTACATTACATATGTGCTATAGTAATAAATATTTTTAAAAATTAAAACAATTTTCCTAGATTAAAAAAAGTAAAATTAAGTAAAAAGTGAAAATAAACAAATAATTGCCAAGGTTTTCCTGTTGGCCTTCTAAGAGCTTATCACCTTTGGTATATCCACTATCCACACATATCATATATCTTATACCTTATACTATATTTAATTTATTATCAAAAATAAAAAATATTAGTTATTTTAAATTTATTTTATTTTAATTCATTCTTTTTAGAATAATAATATTTTTAAGGAGATAAAAAAAGAAAATTATTTTAATCTAGAAATAATTAAAAAAAACATGTTCGAATTTAATTTTACAGATTTGAGCATCCAAAGTAAAATAAAGTATGTTTTTTTTACGCCTTTCAATCTTTCGACTATTTTGCTCTTACCAATGCAGTTTATTTGTGTACGTGTAGTAAAGCTTAATAAATATTTAATGTGAGCCGAACTTGAGCCCAAGTACTAGTGTGAAAGTCAGCTACAATATCCAATTGAATAGGCAAATTTGTTTAAGTCTTATACCTAGATATCAAATAATAATTTGAAAGAAAAAATGAAAACCTTTTCAAGAATTAGTAGGTAAATATAGGTACTCTTCTGCGAATTTCGGTCACTTTGCAATTTATTATCAGATGAGCTAACTTCCTGAAAATTAACACGAATATAATTCTTATTAATACACTTTTTGTACTGTCAAATTTCATATAACTAGCTACAATAGTTCAAAAGCTCTCCATCCAAGTTGTGGGTTTTTTCAAAATTTCCCCACTAAAATTTAAAAAAATGATTAAAATAAAAGAAAATAAATAAGAACATGTTGTAATGGACATGAGAAGGGAGTATTTATTGCTCGATACTCAAATAATTATAAAATAAAAAATAATAATGTAAATTTTAATTTCGAAATAAACATTTTGTTCAAAAAAAAGCTCCCCAGAGTACGATTTGAACTGTTTTCTAATTTTCTACAATTTTTGGAAGTTCTGAAGCTAGAAAGCTAAAAACTAATCAGTTATTTTTTTTTGTTGAAATACATTGATTTTGGAGTTACAACAAATCTTTTAGGACCCTCTGTTCTTGAGTTATCATGAATAGCGGAACAGATCGACAAAAGAATTCGAACTTGATAATGATTTCAGGTTCAGACATTATTTTCTAAACATGAATAAAGATAAAAAACTTAGATTGAAGTAATCGATATTTTACAGAGTTAATAAATTTTAAGGCTTCATTAAAAACATTTTTACTTTACCATACACGGTATGGGGACGTATTGTAATCGTGCATGAGAAAAATGTTTTTTGCTTCGTTTTTTTGAAATATCTCAAAAGCAGCAGAAACTATTTTGATTAAAAAAATTAAGCAAAACCACGGCGTTTCGGTCTACAAAATAGCCATTTTAAGTGAATATCGAAAAAATTACCTACTTTTTTCGAGATATTAATTGATTTGTCAAAATGTCTGTTAGTACCTACGTATGTTAACAAATTTTGTGTACACTCTAGTACAAAATCTAGTTTAAATATGAAAACGAAATTTCACGCGTAGTTTTGGTGCATTAAGATTAAGAGCTGATTAGATTTCGATTGAAATCTAACGCACAAAAAGGGGGAGGGGGAGTGTTTAAAAATAGTACTATCAATATAAGTTCTAGTCCCTTTAACCAATTTGTATGAAAATCGCATATGCACCCTATACGATCTTATAAAAATTACTCACTATTTGAAATTGATAGTGACCAAATATAGAGAGAGTGGTTAAAAAATAATTTAAAATAAAAAAATTTTCAATCAAAAATCAAAGAAAGCAAATATTTCTAATAGAATAGAATTATAGTCTCATAATTAAAAGGAGATATTATTAATTCCTAATAGACCCAAAATTAAGAGGGAGGAATCCTTTCCTAAATAATTATCAATTATTTTATTAAATATTAGAGGGGGGGGGGAATTATTATATTTTTGATTTATTTTTATAGCCTCTTATTCTCTCAGAAATGAATTTTTTGAACTTAGGATCAAATCGCATTTTGCTTTACAATAAATTATCTAATCATCCCTTCAAATCTCAAACACTCAACTAGAATACTTAGGCTGTATTTATTACAAGATGGAGGTTCACTGGGTTGAAGTAATTTAAATGGTCCATTTCGATCTTGAAATTTAATTTGTTAAAATATAGTAATAATAACTCCAAAAGTCAAAGAAAAATATGAATTACAAGGCGCTTAAAGTGTGGATTAATTATTCTATTATTAATTAAAATTGATTTTTTTAAATAAATATTTTTTGGTCAAATACTATGCAATAATAATTAGATAAAAAATTGAAATCTTAACGTTGATGTTAAATTTATTTTCATTTATCTTTTACTGATAATTTTCCCTTTTTTAAATAAAAATATTCTTTTATATTTTCTGTTTTAGAGAATCGAGCCCACTTAGAAAAATGCATTCATGATAATCGGAATTAAAAACGGCCTTTTATTCATTTGTGTGGCGGAAATCGACCTGTGCAGACGCATCAGACATTGTTCTAAGGTAAGAGCAAATCGACTAAATTCTAATTAATTTTGATATATCATTAATACATTAATTAGTATAAGTCATATTAATGTTACTACATCATATTATAACCAAAACAGCCAACTCTCAGCATGAAAACTTTATCTTTTATCGAAAATAGTTAAATAAAAAATAAAAGGCAAATCTTTCATCAACCAATCACCTAGTTAATTATAGTTCTTAATTTCAATGTTTCTCTATCCGATCGGCTATTTGAACTCTTGTTAAGTACTAGATAAAATATAATTAATAATGAAAACTGATAATGAAATTCAATCCTTCTAAACTATAGTCTCGAAATCTTTTCAATTATAAAATCTTTAGTTTTCTACTTTATAAATGCTGAACATGTTTGGTACTCTCAGCGAAAATGCCAGCATTTTTCATTCAGGTCTTCCTCTACTTCGATCCCCTAATATTGGCCTACAATTTAATTTAATTTTATCTGTGGAAGTTATCATGGACTTTGTGTCTGGATCGATCTAAATATCTTAAAAACTGCTGAAACTATTTTGTTAAAAAAATTGAGCGAAACCATGGCCTTTCCCTCTACAAACAAGCCCAAATAAGTGAACATCAAAAAAATTAAATTTTTCGAGATAATAATTGTTTTGTCAAAATATCTGTTAGTTAGTTAGTCTGTCTGGTTGTCTGTTAGTCTGTGTGTTACCAAATTTTTGTGGACGAGCTAGCTCAAAAACTAGTTTGAATACAACAAATCTCTGATGAGTGAACATCGACATGTTTACCTATATTTTACGAGATATTAATTATTTTGCTAAAATATCTTTTAGTTTGTATTATAAATTCGTTACTAGGTTACCAAGCTCAAGCTCAATAAATAATGTGAAATTTCAAATGTAGTTTTAGTGGATTGAGCTGATTTTATTTTGGTTGAAATCGAACCAAAAATTAAGGGCGTGGGGGCTTTTAAAAAATTAAAATTACAAAATTTTCGAACTAAAAAAAAATAAGAAAAATGAAATTGACTTTAAAAGTGATCTATAATAAAAAAGACAGTTATTATTTTTTCGGGGCCAGAATTGTGAGAGGGGGGGTCAAATACTATGCAATAATAAATTAGATAAAAATTAAATTCAATGATGTTAAATTTATTTTGCATTTATCTTTTTATCGATTTTTTAAATAAAAATATTCTTTATATTTTCTGTTTTAGAGAAATTCAGCTTCCTATTTTTAGAAAATGTATCTGATAATCACCACTTTTTATTCATTTGATCATCTAATGGATCAGAGAAAAGAGCAATGACTAAATTCTAATTGTTGTTTTACGAGACGTTCTTCAGCGAAAATGCCAGCATTTTTCATTCAGTCTTCTCACTGATCCCCTAATAATTACCATAATTTAATTTAATTTTATCTTCAAAATTGACTTTATGATCTATAATAAAAAAGAATTTAATCGATTTGTACGAAATTGCATAACGTACCATATCTGCTAAATCGATAGTAAATCAAAAGAGAGGGGGGAAGTATTTTCAGTTAATAATTTAAAATAATAAATAATAGAAGATTTTCATAAATTACTAATGTAAATTTTCACAAAAGATTATAATGTTTTATTAAATATTAAATATAAGAGGCAGGTTGTGGTAAAGTCATATAGATGGCCACATATACCCATTTATTTTATACATATACCTAATATTGCACTTTCATCTGATTGGCCATCCCACATGGCACAAGGTGAATTCTAAGGCTTTAAAAAGAGTTTACCAACCGACATACAACTGCCCCTTAGTGGCTACTTGCAGAATGTACAAATTTCAATATATCTTCTTCCAACTGATATAGCTTAAACTTTAAGGCTTTTAACATAAAAATGAAGATATTATATTTTAAATAATTTTAAGTATTTATTAATTTCTTATGATTTCCACAAACTTTTTGATCGTAAGTGTGTCCATACAAGAAAATTACCATAAATTACCCGGACCTGTAAAGATGAATCATTTTTGGCGTGTTCTTTGACGCATTTGTCAATCAGAGGATAAATATTAAATCAATCAGTGTAATTAAATTTTAGAGTTTAATCAACTCGAACCAGTTGCAAATTACAATTAAAACTAAATTAGGGGGAAAACAAGTTAATTTTATCTTCAAAGAGAGTACCTAGTTTTGCACTTATAAGTTGTCACAAAAGGCATTAAAAATCGGACTGCTTTCTCAAATAAATTACATCAATCACAATCTTTCCCGAAGGACCTTATGTTGAACGTATCCAATATATTTTCTGAACGGTATTTTTTCCGGTACTGGGGCAAACTCTGCTCTAGTACATTGCCAATGAAGCAGAAAATAAGTAATTTACATTAAATTCTCTTTTTTATAAAAATTTCAAGGAAATTCCTCAAGCTAATATATAAAAACAATAGTTCATCATGCAACGTATGGTAAAAATAATAGATATATATATTTTTTTTAATTTTCATTATTCTAATCGAAATCAACATAAGTATGATAAATTTGTAATTTATATTTGATTTGTCTTAACATAAATGACAAATCTTTTAATTATAAACGACTCGGAAAAAGAAAAAAATACTATTTATAAATCAATTTCATTTGTTTCATTATATTTTTATTAAAAACAATTTTCCAGACATTAAATTCTGAAATAAAGATGAAAAATACTACATTACTCGTGCATTCAATTTCATTAAAAAAAATTCTATTTAATGATTTATGTTCTTTGGAATAAATCATGATATATCCTATTTTAATTACTATTCAATAAAATGATCTGATTTCACTTTAGAATATTAACTTTCCTATTATTTATAAATATAGTTTAATGATTGAAAAAAATATAATACCTATAGATTAATTATGAAACTGCATTTTATGTTTAAGTCTAGCTTGAATTTTGAGTTGTATTTTATGAAACAAGTAAAGCGAAATAAGTTGATAAGATATCAGAATATAAAATGCACTATAATATATAATATAAATCCTTTTTACTTTACCAAACAGGGTATAGTAAAGTATTGTAATCGTGCATGAAAATAGTGGGTTTTTCCTTCTTTTTTTCGAAATATCTAAAAAACGGCTGAAACTATTTTGATTAAAAAAATTGAGCGAAACCATGGCCTTTCCCTCTACAAACAAGCCCAAATAAGTGAACATCGAAAAAATTATATTTTTCGAGATAATAATTGTTTTGTCAAAATATCTGTTAGTTAGTTAGTCTGTCTGGTTGTCTGTTAGTCTGTGTGTTACCAAATTTTTGTGGACGAGCTAGCTCAAAAACTAGTGTGAATATCGAAACCAAATTTCACACGTAGTTTTGGTCCATTGAGATTAAGAGCTGATTAGATTTTGGTGCATATCGACCCAAAATTAAGGAAGGTGAAGGGGGGTTTAAAATTAAAAATCTAGGTCATTTGAGCAAACTCAACCAAATGTTGTATACATAATCAGTGGGACACCAAAAGTCTAAAAATGCAAAAATGAACCTACCAAAATGGGGGTGAGAGGTCAAAAAATGAAAATATAGTCCCTTGTACCATACTCAACCAAATTTTGTATACATAATCAGTGGGACCCTATAAGTCTAAAAATGCCAAAACTAACCGCCCAAAATGGGGGGGGGGGAGGTGTATGTTCAAAAAATGAAAATCTAGGCTCTTGTACCAAACTCAACCAAATTTTGTATACATAATCAGTGGGAGCACAGTAATCTAAAAATGCAAAAACTAACCGCCCAAAATGGGGGGAGGGGGTCAAAAAATGAAAATATAGGCTCTTGTACCAAACTCAACATAATCAGTGGGCCCACAGTAATCTAGAAATGCAAAAACCAACCCCCCTCCCCTACATGATTATAAATAATTTTATTAAATATAAGTGAGGGGCCAGGTTTTATGGTAAAGTCAAGTGGATGGCCACATCAGAACACGTCAGCTTATTTTTTTTCGAAGATTGGAACGAGAAAATATTCAAACTTCTAAATTTATTTTAGAAAATAGAGATTTTATCAGAAGAATTAAAAGCGGATTGTGATTTGGCAATTTTTTGACATCGAACGGTATGAATTAGAAATTCTCAACTTATAGGAAGACAAGTGCGGGTTCATGTATTTATGAAAAGTTCTGAAGCTAATTGAAATTTTGAATAAACTCAAAACTTAGTCAGTCTTTCGTTTCGTAAATACAAACATTTTAAACAGAATAAACTTTATGACTTTCCATTGTTGATTTGACATAGATATTGGAACCAAAGGACACAGGCAGAAATACAGACAATCATAAAGAAAAAAACCATACTTGAAAATTATTTTTACCCACGTTTGAGACCAAGTTTCCTGCCCAAGAAACAGGAATTCCGGGTTCAAGTCAGGCTCAATGCAAAAGATAGGCCGGCTATTATCTGACTCCGAGGGGTGAACCGCCATTGTAATTAGGTGTACACCGTCTTTGGAATTCATTACATAATCTATTGTCATCTATTGTCTTCCTCTTGGATATGGAATTGGAAGTAGGTGTACAGGATTTTAGGTCGCGGTTCACCCCTTGTCTGACTCCAACACACACTCACACACACGCATAAAAAATATATATCACATAGGATCTGACTAAATGAGCTTACTGCCTGAGGCCATATAACAAAAGACATGAAGGAAGAAAGACATCTCATGAACGCTGACTAATTTAAAAAATAGTAAAGTTAATAAATAATTTAAAAAAAAGAAGAATATATACGTATATATAAAGTAATTTTGCGTTTTATGGCAAATTCGACTTTCAAAAGTGAGATCAACTGACTATCTTATTCTAATGTTAGTTTTCTATTTGTAGAGATATATTATGCGACATCTGGTAACAAATAAAATTTGTGGGTTACTAGTTAGCTTTCATATTTTTATGTCTTTATAAAGAATCAATAAGAAAGTTTCCACCCAACTATTAGAGTAATGTTCTGTCTCATCATGTTTCAATCGATTTGAAAGAAAAAAGAAATTGCTGCCCTGAGAGTCTAACCAGTAAACCGTTGAATCTGTATAATAGTACTAGATTTTTAATTAAGACCTTCCAAGTATGATTTATACCAAATGAATGTTTTGAAACTTTGAGTACATATATTTTACAAAAAGAAAATATGAAAACCTTCTCTTTTAAATAATTACTATTGAAACTATAATTAAATTTTAATAATCACTCTCTATAATAAAAATATCAATTAAACCTTTCTGCTCTTCCCCTTTGTTACAAACACATTTATTGATGTGTGCTTTCTAGATCATGAAAAATAATTTGAGATTTTTAAGGCTTGTTTGCCCACATTCGGTCAAACTTTTGGATAACTCTGATCTAATCAGCTAGCAGAGAAAAATACACTAGTGCATGTTATAGTTATCCTTTAGTAGAGAAGAAATCCAGGAAATCGCATGGGACTTGAACACACACATACTTTATATCTTTATCTTAATATATATAAATAGAGAAGGTGACGTTTCATTCATCATTCATTCTTCTATCAACGCACAGCCCAAATCATTGGACCTAGAACAATGAACGATCGGGTTTTTGCGCGGAATTATTTAAATTACGTTTTGTCTTTTGATGGAAATCTATGAGCATAAATTTCTATTTTTTTTTCTTTTTCTTGTTTGTTAATTGTTCATTTCTTTTAATTGATTTGTATTTATGTTTATTAATTTCTGTAGTTAATTTGTATTGATGTTTTGTAGACCTAGCCACCGAGGACTTGTGCCTCTAAGGGCCGGTTGTATGTCGCAAAGTAAATACTTTTTACCACTAACAAACGGTAGATGGTAAATGGAGCCACTGGGATGACCAATCAGATGACAGAAACTCAAAGTGCCTGGCATCTGATTGGCCATCCCAGTCCCTCCATTTACTATCTAACCTGTGTTAGTGGTAAAAAGCATTTACTTTGCAACATACAACCGGCCCTAACACAGGGTAGATGGTAAATGGAAGTACTGGGATGGCCAATCAGATGCCAGGCACTGTCAGTGTCACTGTCTGATTGGCCACCCCAATCCATCCATTTACCATCTAACCTGGGTTAGTGGTAAAAAGCATTTACTTTGCGACATACAACCGGCCCTAAGCAGGTCGAGTAATAAAGATTTATTTATTTTTATTTATTTAAATTTCGAGTGTTTATTCTTTCTACGATTTATGGGCGTGCTGAGAAGAGATTTTTTGAAATTCGAACCCTAAAGGGGGGGAAAAGGTCCCAACATGTGTTTTCAAAGTTTTTCAAGATCTCTTAAATCAGAAAAGATAATTTAGAAAGAAGAAGCATTAAAATACAAAAAAAAAAACAACATATTTGAGTATTTTGTTTTTTTTATCCCTGAAAAGAAGACATAGTCACTTTGGGGTAAATTTTTGAAAGGCATTGCAATGGATAAAAATATACGACTAAATGTCACATTCACATGTGCTATATATATAGTAGAAAAACATTGATTGACATAGGTATTTCGCAGGGGTGAGCAGCTTCGTGACTGACCGCCCAGTTTCTTGAAAAGTAACCCCTCCCCCCTCAATTTAAAGAGCTTTTTAGTATATTTTGTTGAAATTATAAGACTTTACAGTTTTTATTTTTAGCATATAATGCTAAAATGCAACAATTTTCAACCCCATCCCGTAGAAATTTCAATGACGCACTCTGCGTCTTAACCTCCCATCCCCCACCCCTTGTGGGCACCTCTGTATTTTATATAAAATTGACTCTTATCTAAAAAAAAAACTTGCGATTCTTAATAATATCCAATTTGATATTGTTTCGAAAAAAAATTAAATAATTCCTTACTACACTTATTTTTAACCGACTTCAAAAAAGGAGGATGTTCTCAATTCGACTGAATTTTTTTTTTTGTGTCTATGTTACTCGATTTCTTCGCAAATTGTGAACCGATTTTGATGATTTTTTTTGCATTGGGTTCAGTATAGTTTCTGATTGGTACCATATTAATTTGGTCAAGTTCTGATGATATGATCAATGACAAAATAGAGGAAATCTCCAATTCATATGAGCAAATAATCGAAATTATAATAAAAAAATCTTTTATAAAAAAAAAACAATCTTAAAACGTTCATTTAAAACCCGCTAACGTTTTGAGAGAATTCCTCTATTTATGAATTGAATTTTATTATCATTCTCTCATTCAACCTCACGAATTTCTCTTACTAGATACATGCAAAGTATTATCTTAAGTCTCTCTATTGTCAACATCACTAAAATAAAAATAATTTTTTAAAAAAATAAAAACCGACTTCTAAAGAATTAAATGCAACAAATAAAATAATACAACTCAAAAATAAAATAAAATACACTAAAAGGTATAAAATAATTATCTAATTTAGTTACAACTAAACGATGAAATATTTACATGAAATCAATTTTTGAACTCGGTGCTAAAGAAACTATATAAGCGAACTTACGCGATGTTGTCTTCATTACCCGCCAAACGTACTAAGTAAGATCCGTCGAGTGCGATTCATAAAATGTATAAGTTTGGCACCGACTTCAAAAAGTGATTTCATTTAAAAATTACGTCGTTTAGTTGTAACAAAATTAGATAATTATTTTATACCTTTTAGTGCATTTTATTTTATTTTTGAGTTGTATTATTTTTTTGTTCCATTTAATTTTTTTGAAGTCGGTTTTTATTTTTTTCTAATTAAAATATAAGTAGCTTTATAATTGGACTCGGGAAATATATAATAAATTTTCACTAATTCTTTGCCTGGGGATTTGCTAATTACTTTTTATACTAATGATAAATTTGGTTAAAATTACCCTACGTATGACAAAAACTTGTGACGGAAGTAAGTCTGTCCCACTCATATTTGTGTAACATGCTATAAGTTTATTACCATGCTCAGAAAAAAAAGCCTTTGCTATTTTTTCGGATACCCTAAATAACTCTTTTAGTAATGTTCTTAGAAATAAAATACAGAGTTGTATATTCAAAAAAATATATATTCAGTTTTAGTAATAAAATATAATTATATTATGTGGATATCGATGAGGCAATCCAAAAAAAGAAGAAGATAATTTATACTATCTTTTTATTCATAAAACCGACGTTTCGGAGGCTATTCCCTCCTTCTTCAGTGTTTTGAAAAGTCAGTGAAGGAAATCCAATGCGGCATTCCCCTCTGTCTTCTCTTTCAGTGGCAGTAACAATAATATCTTGTATTTCATTCTCAGCAGAATTATAAAGTATTATTACATTATAATTCTGCTGAGAATGAAATACAAGATATTATTGTTACTGCCACTGAAAGAGGAGATTGAATTTCCTTCAAAACCCTGAAGAAGGAGGGAATAGCCTCCGAAACGTCGGTTTTATGAATAAAAAGATAGTGTAAATTATCTTCTTCTTTTTTTGGACTGCCTCATCGATATCCACATAATTCACTTATCAGTCCGTCTCCAAAAATTACTCCAATATAATTATATTGTAATTATTTTTTTAAATTAATTTTTTGGAGTTTTTTCGATCAAATTGAATGATAGACTACACTGAGTCTCATTAGGAAGTGAAAAATAAATAAATATTCTTTGAGTGATTTAAAGAAATCTAATTTATAATAAATTTAATAAAATAAATAAATGGCCTTGGTCTTCATTCCCTCGAGCCTTAAACAAATTACTTTACCACTATAAATAATTTCACCTGAGCATGAATATTAATTACCTACCTTGAAAAGGGCATATCGTGCCTTAGGGAATATTTAATTATTACATAATTACCACAGAGACACACACTTGGCTATCTCCGCGACCTCGTAGATGTTTCATTTACTAGTATTTCTATTATTCACACAATTATTTTTTGGCTTATTTTTTATATTAACAGTTAGTCTTTGAAAAAATAATAATAAAAATATAAATTTTATTATTTACCTTGTTTAAATATTAAAAAAAAACTTAAAAAATAAACACAGATTAAAATGAAAAAAAAATCGGTCAAGTGTTCCGAAACTTACCTAGTAAATGCATATTATTCTCTACTATCTTTCTTAATTCATTCATATACTACTATGGATTCGCTTAGATTGATTATTTTTAATTTTTATCAACTTAATTATTTTTAAACCACCAATGCATATTAAAAATGTCAATGTATCTCTAATTTTCGAAGTACTACAAGATTTTAAATGGGGCTTCGTCATGTTTAAATGGGAAAACTGAACGAATGCTCAAAAACCTAAAAGAAAACAAATGTTTGTAAGAGATATTTATTCAAGAGGGTCCTGAAATATATGAATATGAAGAGAAGGGAGAGTACGAAATGAAAAAACTAATTTTCTAATCTTAAAGCCCTAAAAGAATTTAAATTTTTACAAGGTAGAAATCTCGTTTGAATTTATTTTAAATTTATAGTAATATCGAAACAAAAGAGGGAATCGAAAAAATATATGATGGCCCAATGACCTTATAACTTTTAAAAGAAGCTTATGAGTAGGTGAATGTTCTATTGGATAAATGATGGCTGTAATTGGCTGGCCTAGACCTAGACATTGACATCATCCAAAGAAATCATGTAATAGGCAAGAGAAACAATAAAGATGTAATAGATTAGAGATTGAAAGAGAAGTTCCTTCTTAACTCAAACTAATTTAAAGAAAATTAGACATTGTTTTGAGTTTTATTTGTATTAAAATTAACTACTACTAAATTATGAAAATCAATTTTTCCAAAAAGAATAATAATATTTTCAAGTATCCTAACTGCAATTTTAGTGATTTGGTTATGGTTGGGGACATGGGCATACCAGGGGGGGGGGGGGCAGCTGCCCCCTGACCTGGCCTGCCACCTCTGGGTCCTCCAGTCTATCATACATTTGCAAAGAGAAACAAAGAGGTTGTCCTCTGCTTGATGCAAATAAACATACACACATATATATCAAGATGATATATCTGTATATATATTATTTATTTGTTTGAGACTATATGATATTGACTCCATCAAAAACATTTATAATTGAAGAAAGACTGATGATGAAGACCAAGTCTTTGAAACTATAGTCTCAAACAAATAAATAATATATATACAGATATATCATCTTGATATATATGTGTGTATGTTTATTTGCATCAAGCAGAGGACAACCTCTTTGTTTCTCTTTGTGAATCAACAACTCTGCTACTCTCGGCAAAACAAAAACTTTTCAATTATCATACATTTAGTTGGTATATTATGTGCTTAGGCCTAAATACTGTTTTATTTATGAAATTGTGGAGGAAAGGAAGTAAAATTTATAGGTATTTCAAAACTCATATTTGAGTCATGTTACGAGTTACAATTAAATGAATTAACTTTTAAAAGTCGCGCCACCTAAAATACCCAAACTCTCCTTTAATTAATTTCAAATACTTGGAGTTTACTTGCAAATTGATATTGAAAATAATAGAACGTGGTTAACGACTTCCCGTGATATTATCATACAGTTTAATTATATAATAATTTCCATCTTTCGATTTAGAAATATTTAAATTCGATTTTGATTTAAATACCATGTATAAATCTGCATATTAAAATTTTAAATTTATTTAAAACCGCCCGGTCTTCCACGGGCTGTAGGTCGCCAAAACTACATGCCAATTCATCCAGCTCATTCATTAAGCGAGTATTTTCGCCGTTTGCTCTTCGTTGTTACACCCTGCTCAGATGAGAAAAAAATACAGCTCCAGATTTAAAAATTCGTATGGAATAAGTCTCCAAATTTTATGAATTAGAGGGGATTAGATCTGCGGTCTCAAAAGAAAAAATGCCTTAATGATTGCCAACCTTCGGTACGGAGACGGCACCTAAAGAAGAAGAGGGGATTGAGTCAGAAGCCGAGTTGTGACGTTTTTTTTGAACAAACAAGAAGGAGAATCTCGAAACTGTGGAGTTAACAGACGTGATTCAACACGCATAAACTTTCTATCCAAACGTTAATATAGCCCTACATATTTTATTGGGAATGTCTTATTCTACAGCTAATAGTGAAAGGACGTTTAGTACCCCCATACGTGTAAAAAACCTGGCTGAAATCAACAATGAGTGAAGAAAGATTAAACGGGCTTTGCATGCTTAGCGTACATAGAAAACTTGTAAATAGTTTGGGTGATTCTTTCACAGAAATCGTTTTAAGTCGCTTTGCAGAAAATCCAAGAAAATTGCTTTTAAAATAAATTGAGGAAAAAAATCAGGACAAAACTGTGAATTTCGATATATAACCGGAAAAATTGAGAAAAATGACCAGAGACGTGAGAAATAATTAGTATCAGATTGATCTTTTATTTTTTTCTCGTACAACTGATTGTAGTTTCGATGAATTTTTAATTTGAAATAATGATAAATATCTTTTCGATTTAATATTTTCTTACCTAGAGTCAAAAAAGGCCCCCCAGATCAAAAGCTGGGTGTACTCCCATGGTTCGAGGCAAAAAAATTAAAATTTGGCACAGACCTACAAGTAATACAAACTTTTGTTCCAAATGTAAGCTCTTCAATTACAATACATGATAACATTTTTTTTTTTAATTTTCTGCATTTTTCAATCAAACTTCTCAAATAGAAAGCCCAAAATTTAATATAATCTTCGGTTTAAGAGGTATAACATTTTGGCACCAGGACTAACTTTCTATGATATTCTGTTCTTGAGTTATTGTGGTTATCGATATCCCGTTATACACTGGTAGACAAAAAATTGAAAGTCAACAATTTTACAAGCTTGACACATAGTGTGCAAGTTTCTTAATCGAAGATTATTCGGAAGATCAAGTGGACTAGGGTGAATTGATCATAAAATTAAACAAGTCAACCACCAGAGTAGCTGCGTGTCCTTATTTACGCCTCTGGAGCGATATGTTTTACTTTCTACTTCATTAATAACTTCGGTCATATATTCCCCCAATATGAAATAAAGTAAAAACCACTTCCAATAGGAATTCTTCTCTTTTGTCACGAATACTGAAGCAATTTGTAATAAATTATGTATTTCTTATGAACGGTGCTCATATCCGTATGGTTGCTCATGGTGCACACCCACTCTCAGAGAACAAGGTCATTGTTCAAACACCATTCGTTGGACTGCAAAAAATCTCATTAATTTATTGCCGGTAGCGACATACTGTACTTGGACTTAATCTTGAAAAATTTTCACACATCAAATTGTAACAGGAGATTAGATTTCTAAATAGAGTACTATTAATCAGAAACTGATGGAGAAATTTTCAATTTGATATGGTTCATTAGTTAATTAAAAAATTTAATTGTATTCTAATCTCTTAACAATTTAGACACCAATAATAATTTATAATTTAAATTTAATTAATTATTTTATTGTACTCATTGCAAGAAACTGAAACAGCTTTTTGAACCCCTCCCCCCTTCGTCACGTGGCGTCACATTTTATGGAACCCCCCCTAACAAATTTAACATCACAAAAGCTAGACCCCCTAAAAAAATTTAAATAAAATTGATGAACTGCGAACAAATCACGTTTTCTTAGACCCCCCCCCTTGTCACATATCATTATGCTAAGCAATACCCCGCCCTCCCCCTTATTAGTGAAATTATTTTATCAATGGCCCCTAAATAATTATAAAAATTTTATTAAATATTAAATATAAGAGAGGGGGGAGGTTTATGGAAAATGTGGATGGCCACATCAGCTTATTTTTAATTATCAAGTTTTTAGTTAAACGATGAAAACAAGTATACAAATTGTAGAAAATAAACATAAAATTTGTATCAATTTCAAAATGATTAATGTTTAGACTGGCAAATAGAACTTAATATGCGGTTTGAGGATTCATGAAATTAATTTGTAAATAATCAAATGAAACAAATAATTTCTACACCGGCCCAGTTTATTTTACAATTGTGTAAAATAAACAGGGCGCGGGATTGACGAAAAGCGTACGTGGATATCAATGACAAATTCAAGGCCATTTTGAATTTATAAAGATGTCTCTAGTAGATTTGGAAAAAGCAGGAAAAATCTGCTTTCACTCTGTGTAAATAATAAACAAAAAATTTGCCGAGAAATACATTATGGCCAATATTTGGACTCACAAGAAAGCAGCAGCACGGAACATGAAGGAAAATATTTTTAAAATTGGATTACATTTTTGACCTCACGTTGATTATCTAACGAATTATTATATTTTAAAAATTAAAAAAATGAAGTCATCAATTAAAATAAGCCCTAGAATTTCCTTCGACACTTTAAGCTCGAAAAGTTTAAATAACTGTGAGTCCAAATAACCAAAGGTTACTATAGATATATCAGAAGAAAGATATCTATTAAATAATTAATTAAAAGTCCTAAGACAACTTTATTTAAAAAAAGATTTAAAACCCTTAATTAAGATATTATTAGTAACCATTTTGATTGTTTTGTTTTAAATTCTTCAGAGAAGAAGACAAAATCGAAGTCATACTCAGGCTGCCTAAGGTCAACAAAAAAGCTCTTATAAGTGAATATCGAAAAAATTATATTTTCCGAAATATTTTGTGTCTTAGTAGGTGCGTTAGTTAGTTAGTTAATACGTTACCAAATTTTGTGTACACTCTAGCTCAAAAACTAGTGTGAATATCAAAACAAAATTTCAAGGTTCTTTATATTGAGATTGAGAAAAAAATTAAGGAAGGGGATAAGATATTCTTAAAAATTTAAAATGATAAAATTTTTCAAACTAAAAAAGCAAACAAAAACAAGAAAAATGGAATTTACTATAAAAGATACTTATAATAAAAAAGATGACAGTCATTATTTTTTATGGGGGCCAAAAACTCGAAATATATAATGATTTATAAAAACTTTTTATATCTATCATTTCTCTAAAATACCAAAAAAACTCCGCTTAATTTTAATTTACATAATGTTATAATTTTTATTTTTGACCCCCCCCCCATTTTGAAGGGGTTGAAAGATAGAAAGTTTGGATTTTTGGAATTTTTCCTTTGTTTGTGTCCCAAACTCTACTAGCAGGCGAAATTTCATGATGCTCGAATGATTGGAAATACCCTATAGGTTTTGATGACCTGTCAGGCAGTGAGTGCCAAAATTAGCTATTTTCTCAGGTCCATATCTCAGAATCTATTTAAGCTATATTATTGACATTTGGTACTCTCCTCAAGGTAGATTACTTAATTACATGTGTATAATTTCAGCTCTGTATCTCAAATAGATTCCGAGTTGCAGGGGGGGGGGGGGGTCGAAATTGGCTCGAAATGGTTCGTGTAAATGGTGTACAGCGTGTACGGCCAAGCTAATCCTCGAACTTGGCCTGCGCACGCTGTGCGCTTTGATATTATAATTGGAATTTTTATTTTTACTCTCAATCACAAAATAAATTTCTATTCAACAAGATTGTCAAGTAATGTTGAACAATATTTTTATTGCTATGTAGACAAATCATCCCACATAATATTGAGAAGTTGATGGTCGATGTCTTTCCTCCAAATTACTATTCAAATGACGATCAAGGAAATTAAATCCCATATTTTATCAATCCCTAAATCGAACTTTCAATATCATAAGTTTTTATTGCCTACTAATAGACTATAGTAGATATTTATCAAAATGTGGCAACAACTGTAAACCAAGACGGAGATGCAAAATGAGATAAGCTTTGAGTGGCATAGCATGAATAGAGATCGCCAATCAGAGATCATAAACGAACAAGGGTATTTGTTTTTTGCTAGACCCATTCAAAAAACTCTTTCAGTTTCGTTTACTTTCTCTAATATATTTAGACATTATTTTCCTATTTAAATATTATTTATTCTAATATAAGAGTAAATGTTGAGAATTGAAATAGAAATGAAACAATATACCTACCCAAAAACAAATGATTAGATTGGAGATTTTAAGAAGATATGATATCACGCAAACAAAAAATTTAAGGTTCGTTTAATCTCACAATATGAACATCAATTGAACTGGTCGGATTGGTGGGGTCGATAGAGGGGTTGCCATTTATCTTTATATCTAAGTCAGGGTTTCCCAACCTTTTTCCTAGAGTGGATCCCTAGCGCCATCTTACCATGACTCGCGGACCCCTAAAAATAAAACAAGAAAAACCGGCTTTATGTAATATTTTACTCACAACGTTGTACCATATCTATGTTTATTTAATTTTAATGAGATGTTTGGTATTTCCTTTTTGCGACCAAAGTCCTAATGTTTGGGTTGATGATGCTAAGTTGGATTCTTAAATCTGCCTCTACTTGTAGTCTATTTCTGTATTTATTTTTTTAGATACACAATAGTGGAAAAACCCTTTTCGCACAAATATGTTGTGGGGAAAGGCTAAAACTGCTTCAGCGCCAATTTTGATAACTTCTCATAATCAGATTTTAAATTTAACCAAAAATTTGTTAAAGCAGATCCTTTGAATTTTCTTTTTAAAGTCGAATCACAACTTATTTCAATTAATTGATTTTCTTGGATAGAAGTCAGGGCTATTATGTCTGTAACATTTACATGAAATGGGTCCACAATCCAATTTTCTCCGTGGTCTGGGTTTGGAAAATAATCTCGAAATGAGGACTTCAAGAGTCGAAGGTGTTCAATATTTGCATGTTCTCGTCGAACGGTCGGCCGCGCGATTATGCTTTATAGTTTTATTTTTACTTTGTCCACGGATGCCCTAAGATAGGTCCATGTTGGGAAACCCTGATCTAAGTAAATGCATTACCTTAATTTGTTATATTATATATTGTATTATATTAAATATTGTATCTTTTAATTTTCTGCTTTATGAGGCGAATCGCCTCAGACCCTCAATAATTGAACAAATAATTAAAATGATAATAAAAATAATTATTGAAACCTTTATCTATAACAAGATCTAAAGATGAAAACTAGTAGCCCTACATAGTTTTCGACAAAATCATTTTCTATTCTTACTTTGCCAATTGGAG
This sequence comes from Forficula auricularia, assembly GCA_024734495.1. Classification (NCBI taxonomy): domain Eukaryota; kingdom Metazoa; phylum Arthropoda; class Insecta; order Dermaptera; family Forficulidae; genus Forficula; species Forficula auricularia. The sequence goes on from JALMQS010000144.1 coordinate 1,624,690, forward strand.
TCCTCGCCCAGAAGGGCCGGATTTAGATGTTGGTAGGGCTGAAGCGAGACTGGAAAATGTTCCGAAAAAGTTTTAATGTATGAATTTTTTAAAACTTTGCGCTTAAGTTATATTTTTGACTATATTTTTATTATCAGGTTATATTTACATTAAGAGCAAAAATTGTACATATAAAATGGAAAATTGAAACAAAAATAATGGAACATTAAGTAATACAACCAATATTCTAAAATATTATTAATTAACAAAACAAAATAAAGAGTAATAAAAATACATTAATCCACTACTAGTCCTAAATATGTTTGGTTCTAGCCAGGACTTTGTCAGTGCGCGTGCGTCAGGAGGAAAGAGGCCGTCGATACACATCATATATAATAAAACAAGCTTTTGGTTAAAATCTACTTCCCCTAATCAATGGAGCCAGTAAGGATAAAGACGTTCTTAGTTTGATACATAGGTCAAGATTGGTTTGTTATTTGACCAGCTTTCTCTTAAACAAAAACGAATATACCTATATCCAATCGGGTATTTGGAATTTGAATAAATAACAGATAAAACATTTCAAATTAAAAAGACCGATAATGAAGGTCAAACCTTTGAAATTATAGTCTCTAACAAATAAGTTATATATATGTATCAGGGGCGAGAGGTGACTTTTCATCCAGAGGATGCTATCCAAAAAAGGACCTTTCATTTTATTCTTCGTAAAATTCATCAATAACCGCTTAATACAATTTTTCAAATTTAACATTAGATTTTTTCATTTGAAATTAAAGACAGCGGACAGACTACATCCTAGGGGCAAGTAAAAATAATCCACCTTTCTATCTTAGTTGCTCTGTCTGAGTACTTTCAATAAGTATTTTTGGATGCTATAAAATAATTAGTTTGGATCTAATATGGAAAAAATACGATACCTATTTTTTGCCAGTACGGCTTGCTCTTAGCCTTTTTGTTTTTATTAATATTTTGTCTACTTAATTATACAATAATTTTTGACGTTCTCATAATAATAATGTATTTAAAAAAATGATTTTATTAGTTGTTTTTTTTAATTTTCGATAATCCAGTTTTTTTTATGTTGAGTGTACAAATAGATACTAGGCAGGGACACGCCGCGCCGTCCGCCGTAGTCATACCCTCAACTGATCTGCCGATTCAGTTGTTTAAATACCAGGGGCTCCCGGGATTGAGGTGTAGCTATTAAATGTCTAGACTGATGCTGCTATTGGCAAATATCGAGCGTGCCGCGACAGGTTTGAACATGATTGTGTCCCAACCTCTGCTCGCTAGACAAGCCTCCGGGTCAGTTTGTCTGTAAAACAATTTTATAATAAGGTGTACAAAATATTAATTAAATAAAGCGGCTAAGTGCAATCAAATACTTCTGCCAAAACATATTTTAGTTCATCATTCTCAATTATTTTTTTTATTCAATTTATAGTTTTTAAATGAATGTCAGACGTCGAGTACATGTGAACTAATTTACTTTCAATTTCATCAAATCAAAGTATTCCGTAACATAGTGAAAATGATTCAAATATGAAATCTGGAAAATTCTATTCATATTCTAACGTTAAAAAGTTTATAAATTTTAAATTAAATCTAAGCGAAAAAAAGCTAAACGAAATTAATAAATGACACGCTATGGATACTCTTATATATATACAATTATAATAGCTACTACTGGCGTACCTACGTTTAAAGAGTTTATTCATTTTGCTCTATTACTGACTAATTATGCAAAATTTGGCTTAGATCAAGTAAAGGTAACTTTAACTATATTCTAAACAAATATATTTATCCAGGTCGATTAAAGTATTGCATCATGGTGCTGCGAATAGAATTTTTAATTTGAATCAATTTCTCTGTTTTTTACATATAACATACCTCATAAATTTTTCTTCCAATTGAAGAATATAATAGGGTATGATTAATCACATTTATTTCCACGACTAATTTCAATTTTTTCCAAGTCGTTTTGATTATGAGAATCATTAAAACAATAATAAAACTTAATTTCATCTCTTTTAAAAATGAAAAATTCGTCGCTGTCATTTGAAAAAGAGAAATGCCAGTTGCAATAGGAGATTAAAATTAAATGATTATATGTTTAATAATACCGACCATGTTATTTAACAGTTGGACGTGATCCGATGATTCGACTTAACGAACTTCGAATTGGTAAAAAACCCTATTTGGATGAAATGTACTACCCCCGAGGGGAAATATTCTTTGTTGATCGATTTTCGACAATTTAATTTGCTCTCATGCTATAGGATGATTATTACCTCACTAATTGAGAAGAAAAATTGATTCAGCTCTATTTGAAATGCTCGCAGAACCTCTAGAGTTATTTTTCCTTAGGCGTTAAAAAATTAATCTTAAATCCGTTCATGGAAATTATTTAGATTAATTATTCATAAGTTTTTGATAATAGAACAGTTAAATAGGGACTAGAGATAAAAATTTACATTCTTCGGATTCCTGAAGATTAGTTCATTCAAGGAGAAGAGAGATTAGATTATCTGCTCATGTAACATTGAATTAAATCATTCTTTAATGGGTCGCCTGAAAGGAGGAATCGATTGATTTTCACTTCATGTTTCGCTAATGTTTCTCTCTCTTTCTTTTCGATGGATTTCCTCGTTGCAAGAGGTCTGCCTCTAAGGACACAGATTTTGATTTATCTTAACTTATTGTTAAATTTAAAATTGTCTAAGAATTTATATTGTTTTTTCTAATGTAAATTGATTTTAGGAAAATTCTACCCAAAAAGTTAAGTTTTTATACCAGAGACACACCCCATCCAAGTTCGATTTGAGCGTGCGAGAACAGATGGTCTACCTTTCTTGAAGCAGTTCGCGCGATAGTGACTGTTCTGTAGCTACGCTTTAGAAACGCTATTTCTTCAATACACCTCTAACTTAAGTAAATTGCCATATATCATACTTTTCAAGTTGGGAAAAAAGATAGAATATTTACTCTTTCATCAGAAATCTAGAGTAGGTACTTCAAATATCCACAGGGTGCTAAAACTTGGCATGGTTGAAGAGTTTGTAAACTGGGGATCCTTAAACTTAACTTCAATGCAGTGAAAACTCAGAGTTGCCTTATTTCTAGGCGCGTCGACAGAAACCTCCCAAACATATCATTCGATTCAAACTCACTGGAATTCAGGGGTAAAATTTCAATGCTAGGCGTCACACTAGAGTCCGACCTTTCTTGGAATGACCATATCTCAACCACTGCTAAAGCTGCAACGCGCAAGCTTGGTCTCCTATTTAGGACTAGACGCTATTATACTCCCAGTCAACTTCTAACACTATAAGACTCAAATTCGTCAGAGAATGGAACTCGCATGTCACCATCTTTCCCGCGACTTATAACCTTCAGCTGTTTAAGACCCGTATCCAAAGATACCTTCGTTCCCTGCCCAGCCCATAAAATTCCCCCTTCTTCTTCTTAACGATGGCGGGACCAACCCAGGCCTTTAGGGGATACACCTTTTTGGTGTAACTCCTTCTCTCATCATTTTCAATAAAAAAAGTAATAAAGAATAAAAAGAGACTTTTCCTCTTTCAACTTCTAAAATTAAGGAGTGAAATTCGTAAAGTAAATTCACATCTAACAACGATCCTAGAAAACTAAAATTTAGTATGATGGTAAAGTTTTGAAGGAACTGAACTTAATCTTTTTCACAGAAGTGTTTTGGAAGGATATTACCATAGTTTTCTCAGACTTACCACGGAACTTTGAGTCTGTAAAATTCCATTTCAAATTTCATTAAGGAAATACATAGTGAAAGACGTGACAAATATGTAGAATGAGATGACATCTATTCCTTTTTCTTTTCACAATGAAGAGGTCTATCTCTTTATTGATGGATTGCATCTTCTTCAGAAATATTACTGAAAAAATAAAGTGGCATGGGTGAGGAGAATTCTTTGCTCTCGTTTGATTTCTTAAGTAATTATTTCAATAGAGGTTATGGTTTAGGTCGCTGGATAAACAAGACTTGAAAAAATAATTCCAATATAAACCCTACTTCCCAATCGACTATTCCACCGTAATCAAAAGATGTTTTAAAGAATAAATTCCGTGTGATAGTTAATTTCAAAAGGAGTTCAGGCAATTTTTTAAATTGGGAAAATATAATTAATCTATTATATCTACTTGAATTAATAGATAATTAAAGAGCCCAATACAAAAATATGGAATATGGGAAAATTTAAACTAATGAGTGAGATGAGAATATAATAATGATTATAAATTTCTAACACTCGATAAGTGTACTGCTTCTTCTTAATTACGTATATTATAAAATTTCTCTTATTTTTCAAATAAATTAAAATATTTTCTTGTAATAAATGAGTTGTAATTGGAGGTCTTGAAGCTGAATTTATGTTTGATTTTTTCCCCCTAATAATCAAAAAAACAATTTTTTGAATTAATAGTTAATTATTATTGATAAAATAAATAAAAAAGTAGGTACAATCATTATAAAACTTTATGATGTAAAAAATGTTTTTTTTAATGGCTTAGACAATTTTTAATTTTCATATAAATGATCTTTTTATAGATCATTATAATTAATATAATCAATTCTCTACATAGATTAATATTCTAATTGAATTATTACTGCTGCTAACATATTGTTTTATACTTTTATTCTTTCTCATTTTCTCTTTATTGTATAGATTACTTGTAATAAAAATCGATTTGTTCCATGTATCCCTTATATTTTTTTTTCATTTTCTAAAGAATAAAATTCTTTGAGTGTAGCATACCTACTCATATGATTAACCTTATACCTTATTGGGCTTGTTCATTATTTACTTATGTGTCATAAATGAGAATTCATTATTTGACCTCAACCCTTAGCTTGATGGGAATTTTGAAAAAATGTACTATATGTCTTTACTTCCCCCACCCCCAAGATATTTTCAAATGAGATACCGCACCCAGCAGATCTAGATCAAGGCAAAAACGTGCAAAGTGGGATTAGAGCACCAATGGAATGTTTCTTTCTATGCAGATAATGGATAAACAAGGACGGAATCTATATATGGCTTAACTCAAATTAATTGTCAATTTGAAAATACAAGAATAGGACCTCATTAGGGCTAAGGAAAGGAATTCCGCTTAGGATACTCTTCTGGGTTGCGTGGGCAGTCAGGAATTTCATTTCACTTTAATATTACGATTGATGATTCAGAGAATATGCTTAAAAAAAGCTGAATCATTATTAACATTGAACAGTAATGTTGATGAAATTGGAGCATGGAGCAGATTTCAAAGGCTGCACTTGAATTCAAACAGAAAGAAAAAAAATATACAGTTGAATGAACTAATTTGATTGAAAGTATCAACAAAAGATAAAGGATGAAATTTTAATGAATTTTGAAGGCATTGCTAATCAAATTAATCACAGCATTTTGAGCTGCTACTGAGGTGTGTCTTATCTTCTTAACGGCTACTGAACTTAGAGATGTCGATCTACAAACCAGCATTCCAACCACCTAGAAGATCTTCTGGATTCCCACAAAAATTCGAGCAAACATTCCCTCCAGATAATATGGACAATTTCATTCGTGAGAAAAAAAAAAGCAATTTTAAAAATGCAAAATTTCAGCTCAGTACTAAAAAATTTCATACTAAATAGATTTAATATTTTTCACAAGATCTAATACTTGCTTTTATAATATTAATAAATCTTGAAAAAGTAATTTTGATTATTTAGGACTTATTTAGTGTCAAAGCACCTGATATATATTTTTTTTATTGTTTGTTTCTGATTATTTTTGTGATTATTAAACTAATTATAAATATTAGAGATTTTTAGTCACACTTTGTCTTATCTTAGTTGGATATCATGATATCAAGTAAAAACTTAAGAGTCGAAATAGCTGCTATTTGGACTATAGGTGGTTGCTAATAATATCTGATGGTTAATCAATTTAGCTGACAGTCAAACATATCCAGCACTTTAGAAAAGGAAAGAAGGAGGGGAAACAAACAGAATAAATGTTTAAATATTGCAAAATATATCGTTTTCTTTTATAACATGCGCAAATGCTACAGGTTTAGATGTTAGATATAATACATATCCTACTTACTACCATGTATACAATAGATTCACAAAAAACAACATATAGAAAAACTGTCAAGATTTTTTTTTCGAAAAACTGTTTATGACTTCCTTTAATGTTACCGACTTCCGCAAAAATATCATTACGACTACTTTGCAGAAAAACACTCTATTTTATTTAACTGGATCACAATAATTAACAAAAAAAAAAAAAGGAAAAAAATAAAAAATTTAAACTCAGAACTCTTAATACGTTACTCTAAAACTCTAAATCAATCATCCTATATATAAGATTAAAAAAAAATCAATTGGAGTGGGCAGCACACGACTTTCACATTAGTTTCTCCCTTATTTGAAATCATCATACCAATTTCCTTCATTTAAATTACTTCAATTTGGGTTTCCCCAAGCCGTTTTGAGAAAACCGGAAAAAAGACGAAATTGCAAAATTCCAAAAATCTTCAAGAAAACAATGACTTCCGGTTCTTCGATTTTAGCAAAAATCTTGAAGTACATCTTTTAGCCTCTAGATAGGTTAAGTTTCATATTCCAAAGCTCTGCAACTTACCGTAGACGAGATATGAACGATTAAAATATTTATTTTGATACATTCCTAATTTACACCCTCTTCCTTTATTTCAATCGGATTAAAATTTATACACGACTAATAATAGCTTATGACACTTTACAATAACCCCAATTAAAAAAAATAAACTGACGTGTTCTGATGTGGCCATCCGCTTGACTTTACCATACAGCCTGGCCACTCGCTTATATATAATATTTAATAAAATTATTTATAATCATGTAGGGGAGGGGGGTTAATTTTTGCATTTTTAGATTACTCTGGGCGCACTGATTATGTATACAAAATTTGATTGAGTTTGGTACCTAGATTTTCATTTTTTGACCCTACATTTTCGGTTAGTTTTTGCATTTTAGACTTCTGGGGTCCACTGATTATGTATACAAAATTTGGTTGAGTTTGGTAAATGGCCAAGATTTTCATTTTTTGACCCCCCCCCCATTTTTGGCGATTAGATTTTGCATTTTTAGACTTCAGGAGTCCCACTAATTATGTATACAAAATTTGGTTGAGTTTGCTCAAATATCCTAGATTTTTAATTTTTAACCCCCCTCCACGCCCCTTAATTTTGAGTTGATATGATCCAAAATCTAATCAGCTCTTAATCTCAATGCACCAAAACTAGGTGTTAAATTTGGTTTCGATTTTCACATTAGTTTTTGAGCTAGCTCGTCCACAAAAATTTGGTAACGCACAGAATAACTAACAGACATTTTGCCAAAACAATTAATATCTTAAAAAATATATTTTTTTTTTTCGATATTCACTTATTAGGGCTTTTTTGTAGAGCGAAATAACATGGTTTCGCTGAATTTTTTTAATCAAAATAGTTTGAGCAGTTTTTGAGACATTTCGAAAAAAGTAGGAAAAAACCACTTTTTTTCATGCACTATTACAATACTTGACCATACCCTGTATGGTAAAGTAAAAATCGTTAGAGCCGTTTTTGAGAAAATCACAAAAACGAAATGTTTGCTAAACGCGGGGGGATATATACATAAATACACACGGACCGATGGGTTTTTGTTCCCATTTTGATTTCTAGAAACCACAATATCTGGTTGTATGTTCTATCAAAATATTAAGGGCCTCAATTTAACGATTTTGATTTTGATGAAAGAAACTTTATTAACAAGTTTTGAGGATGAGAAAATGATTTGGCTTGGTCTCTAAAATTCATTTTAATTGATTTTTTAATTTAAAAAACCACTAATTGTTCATGACAATTATTATTATTTATTAAAATTAGGAAATTTAAATTATTATTGAAAAGGGGGAGGAAGGAGAGAGGAGAGGGGGAGATGAGATTACCAATCGACTTGATTGGGGAATAATGGAATTAAAATAATTATCGGAAAAGAGGTTTTTTTATCTAATTAGATTTTTCCTCTTATTAAAAACAAGGACTAAAGATAAATAAGGACACTCGATGGTGGAGAAGTTATCTCCGAAATCGAAGCAAAATACAATGTATACATTATTATTGAAGGAGACAATAAAAGAGTGTGTCTTCTGCTGGAATTATAAATTTTATTTATTTATAACGAGACTATAGTTTCGAGGGCTTTGCCCTCTTCATCAGTCTATTACAATGTATTCACAGGAATTAATTTATGAATGAAAGTATTACATTTTTCATGTGTTAAGGTTACCTTAACACATGAAAAATGTAATACTTTCATTCATAAATTAATTCCTGTGAATACATTGTAATAGACTGATGAAGAGGGCAAAGCCCTCGAAACTATAGTCTCGTTATAAATAAATAAAATTTATAATTCCAGCAGAAGACACACTCTTTTATTGTCTCCTTCAATATATAAAAATTCTGCTACTCTCGGCAAAAACTTTCAATTTTTATACATTATTAATGTAAAATAATTGGTTTAATAAAATTTATAAAAAAAAAAAAAAAAAAAAAAAAAAAAATTATTATTTATTTTCTAGATTTTGAAGAAGAGGAAGTATGTAGAACAATACCTTTTCCAAATGTATTTCACAAAATCCCAATTCTATTTCAGAAAATCTAACTTTCACTTGGATTTCAAAATTCTCATTTGAAAATTAGAAAATCTTTATTGATTTCAAAAATGTCAAACTGACCCTCGCACAGCCCAAACTGCTGGCTCTGGAAAGATTAAATTTTGAGAGTTTATTCTTTCTACGAATTAACATAGATCTAAGAAAGAATTTTTTAAAATTCGAAACCTAAAGTGGGGAAAGTTCCCCAAAATATGTTTTCGGGGTTTTTCAAGATCTCTTAAATCAAAAAAGATATAGATATGCTTAGAAATAGATAGCTTAGAAAGGTGAACATTAAAACACAAAATAACATTTTGGATATTTTGTTCTATTTTTTTTTTTTTTTTTTAAGGGCCTCCACATCTCCCCTTATAGCCATCCGATCCTCCTACTCAGGATCCGGTTGAGTGGCTCAGGGTGTGGCCACAGCAGAACGTTGTGAAACCTTAGTATGCTGCGACCAAGAATAAAATAATAACAATAACAATAAAAAAGGGAATACCGCTTGTCGTCCAAACAATAAAAATAAATAAATAAATACACTGGGAAGAATAAATAAATAATCAAATAAATAAAACAAAAAATAAATAGTTAGAATATGTCACTGGGTTTACTATTTGTCCCCAAAAGGAAGATATGGTCATTTTGGAGTAAATTTTAGAAATTTTTAGTGTTCTTCCTTTTCGGTGTATATATATTAGGTATATATATATATGTATATTCGTGAAATATCTCAAAATTGTTTTTTCCTTTTTTTTTTTTAATTTGACCCGTTAATCGAAAAATGAGGAATTTTTGATTTCGGGATCTTAAATACAAAGGCTTTGTATCTTCGATGTTTTTTAAGTTAATGAGTTCATATTTGAGATATACGCTAGGTGTCTTTTTCAAATTATTAAAAACTAGTTTAGAACAGTTTTTTGTTTTAATTCTGCCCAGGGGAGTGGGGAGAGGGTTGGTGGAGTGGAGAGAGTTCGGAGGTGGAGAAGTGAAGAGGGTTCAGGGAGCGGAGGTAGTTTTGGTGGAGTGAAGGGTGATCGGAGCCCGAACACTCTGCACTGAGGCCACAGCCTTAGGGTTTTCTGAAATTGACTTTATTTTCTGAAATAAAATTGGAAAAGGTGAGAGAATAGTAGAAATATAAAATATTATTTTTAATTGAATTAAGTTCAAAACTTCGTACATAGCCTTGAAGATGGCCTGTATTGGTCAAAACGCTGGCAAAAAAAAAAAAAAAATATTTAATTTAATTCTGGATTCAAATAAAAATCGACGTCTCTATATGAATTTAAAATTAAAAATAATATTAATATACTTTTAACTAAAGCAAAAAAAAATCACCTAGCAATGCTCGATGTTCCAGCTACTTACCATATTTGAAGATAAAAATTAAATTCAATAAATTATAATTTTTTCCTTCCTATTTCTGGCAGTTAGTACTATATTATCAGACTATATAGATTATTTGTAGATTATTATTTTCCTCGAGGTATATTATATTATACACTCATGGACAACATTAGCGGAACGTAGAAAAAAAGCCTGAAAAATATGCTTATTCTATATAAATATATATATTTTTTAGTAATTTATTTTCTAAGTAATTTTGATCATTTTGAACTAATTTTGACATTAATTAATAAATTGAAAAAATTTAAAATAATCTAAAATTAAAAAAATATGTCATATCTGAAATTAAGTGATTTAATGTTTGAGTGTATTTTTTTTCTTTATAAAAAATTTACATTGTTTAAATAATTTGTATTCCCTCCCCTGGCTGTGATAAGAGATTTAACTCTCCTAGGCATGCTCTTAATTGTGTTATCAATGAATTTTTGAGGTATTCGATACGCTTCCTCAAGAAGTGCATTTTTCAGATCCTCTAGGTAACAGGAGCTAGAGATCTCTTCTTCAATGGTCTTCCCAACATGTCCCAGACATGCTCAATAGGATTTAAATCTGGAGAGCGTGCTGGCCAATTCATTGTCAACAAATTCACTGCTAACAAATAGCGACAAACTTTCGAGGCCGAGCGTTATCATGCAGTAGAATAAATTGGTCCCCAATGTATGGTGCGAAATGCATTCCATGATCTTCTAGAATGTCTGAAATATACCTTTCAGCATTCATTGACTCATTTTCCACGATCTATAATTCCGTACGTGCCCCCAAAGAAATGTCACCCTAACCATAACAGAGCCTCCACCGAAAGCCCTCCGAGGAAGAATGTTCTATTGATGGTAGCTCTGATTGCGAAGTCTCCACACTCTCACCCTTCCATCGGCCGGCTTCAGACAAAATTTTGATTCGTCTCTGTACAAAACATGGCTCCAATCCATCTCAGACCAATTCTCATGTTTTTTTGCAAATTTTGGACGCTCTACTCGATGACGTGTCTCTAAAAGGGGACCCTTGGTCGGTCTTCGCGATAATAATCCAGCTTCGTTAAGTCTTTTAACTGTCTTAACAGACACTGTCACCTGTCTTACTTTTTTCAGTTGATTTCGAATGTCACTTCCGGTATGGGCACGATTTCTCAGAGCAGAGCTAACTCTAGTGGATGTAGCCCTTTTTCTAACTTGGCCTTTACGTCTCTTGTATTTCCCAAAGTTGCGATATCGTTGTATAGTAGATTTCGATACACCAACCATTTCAGCCACTTCTTGGTATGTCCTTTTGCCGTTTTCAATTAACGTAACAATTCTGGCGACCTCAACTTCGCTTAGTTCCGTCATTTTGCATTTAATTTCGAGTTTAATGTCTGACCAGTCAATTTTAATAATAAATAAACTTTGTACAATCAATGTTTAAAAAAAAAACATGTAATTCTAAGAGAATAAGCAATTTGATACAATGTACCTAATAAAGATAAATTTCATAAAATTTAAATAAAATGTGAGATTTGAGGAAAAATCAATATTTATGTGAGCTATTAAATAAAATTAAGCTTAAAAATAATAATAATGAATAAATAAGTTAATCATTATTAATCAGTATTGGATATAACAAGTCGGAGGAGGGGGGTAAGCGGTTGGACACCGTGTTGGATCATTCGACCAATCGCAACGTTTCGTATGTAGAAATCAGCGGGACAACGGTTCAGGTTCGAGAAGAGTTAGATACTATTAGAAATGTTATTAGCCAAGACCAGATTAATTCGGCGGTCTGTCAGGAGAGAGATATTTTACTAGATAATTCAGGGGTTAGAGAAATTGATAATAGAGTTTTAATTTTAGGGGATAGTTTATTTAAATATTCGGCATCATATACTGCATCCCGGGGGTTTAGTTCATGGTGTTTCCCCGGTATAAGATTTGAACAGTTGGAAAATATGGTAGAGAGGTATGTAGGGGCTAGAAAGGATTTAGTTTTTATTCATGTAGGCACGCATAATATCTATGATATTACTGCTGAGGTATTCCGTTTAAAATTTGATAGATTAGTTATTTCTCTTAGAAATAAATTTCAGGGAGCAAAATTAATATTTAGTGGTATACTTTATAGAAGGGATGTAGATTTTAGAAGGATTAATTGGGCAAATCATATTTTAGAAAGTGTCTGTTTCAAGTATGGTTGTAAGTTTATAAATTCAAATAGTTATTTAGATTATAAAGATTTAGGCAAGAATGGTATTAATTTAAATAGGTCTGGTTCCTACAAGTTAGGGAAGGTGTGTATTGATAGTATACTGGAATATCAAAAAAACTAAATGGAGGGGGTAAGAGGACAATTTTCAGAAATAAAAATCAGAGATTTAAGTTGTTAATAATAAATTGTAGAAGTATCTTGAATAAAATTCTAAATTTTGGACAACATGTGGATTTAATTAATCCAGATGTTATTGTTGGTACAGAATCTTGGCTTAGGGAGGAGATTTCGAATAATGAGGTATTTCCTAAGGGTTATATAGTCTATAGAAGGGATAGGCAGTCTGTTAGAGGGGGTGGAGTCTTTATAGCAGTCAAGGATTCGCTTCCGAGTAGTTTAAATTTTTTAGATTTACAAGAGGAGATGTTAGGGGTGAATGTGAAATTTGGACGTATAAGTAGGGTGATTGTTGGGTTATATAGATCTCCTAGTCAGGACTTCAAAATTTTAGAAAACTTAGATAATTTTTTAAATTGTACATCTATGCAAAGTAAGGATATTTTAGTTTGTGGAGATTTAAATTTGCCTAATGTAAATTGGTCATCTGCGACAAATAGTAATTCTCTTGCTCAAATTTTGGTTGATGATATTTTCAAAAGTAGAAATTTTATCCAAATTGTTAGGGAGGGGACTAGGCAGAGGTCCAGTGGGCAAGCGTCTGTCCTCGATGTCTGTTTAACCAACTTTGATAGTGATAATATGAGAGTCACTATTGAAGATGGAATTAGTGATCATTATTCTGTGGTAATAGAATATTTGGGATCAGTTAGTCAGTCTCTAACCTTCGAAAAGAAGCATTGGCTGTATAGATTAGGAGATAAAATGGGATATAATAATTTTTTGGAATCTAAATTTTTAGAATGGTCTGTAATTCGGAATGTAGATCAGCAATGGGATGGGCTTATGAATCTTTTGGAAGAAGGAAAATATAAATTTATTCCCTCTAAATTAGTTAAAGTGGGTAACGATCCTGTTTACTATGATAGAACCATTAAGAATTTAAAACGGAAATGTAGGATAGCATATTCTAATAGGAATAAGTCTTCGAATCATAAAAGAAAATTCCGAGAGCTAAATAGGCTGTTAATTGAAAAAAAGAATTTGGCTAGAGTTAATTATTTGAATAATTATATAGATAGGAATTGTAGTAATAGAAATTGGTTTAATGTTTATTCGTTTCTTAAGGAATTAAATGTTTCGGCAAATGTCCCTGCGCTTTTAGGGGATGATGGTGAATTGGTTGAGGATAATGTGTTGAAGGCAAATTTATTAAATAGACAGTATTCGTCCATTTTTGTAGCTCTAGAGGAGGGTGAGTTAGTTGATGGAGGTTCTAGTGATAGTCAGATGGAGGATTTAGTCATTTTGGAATCGGATGTAGCATTAGGTATTAAGAGGTTAAAACCAGGAAAGGCCTCGGGGGAGGATGAAATTAATAGTGATCTCTTGAAATTTGTAGTGGATAGTATTTCAAAATTTTTATGTTTACTTTTTAATCCTCAGGAACTCATTTCTGATGAGTACGTGGATTGCGACCACGGCGTTATCCGAGCTAAGTCTGACATTGCTTCCACTTACTTGTGTCAGGCTTCTCTTTTTCTCTCTCCTATACGGCCTCCCTTGGCCAACTCTTGTTTTTTTTTTACCGACTCCGACGCTATTAGGTTTTCGAGGGCTAGGAGTTGATTTCATTTTTCATTTTTCTTCTCTTCAACATGTGGAAGGCAACGGGAAACCACCACATTACAAATCCCGAGAATATGCAACATGACGATTTCTCTTCGAGTAAAGAATTCCGGAGGTAAACTAGCCCCTCGTTCGGATCTCCGGGAAGGGGCTACCCGAGGAGAGACCATCATAAAGGGAAAAATAAATAATGACGTTCTACGAGTCGGAGCGTGGAATGTTAAGACGCTAAGGGGAGAAGATAAACTAGTGAATTTAAAGCGGGAAATGGATAGACACAAATTGGACATTATTGGGATTAGTGAAATGAGATATCCAGAAGAGGGAGATTTTTTGTTCGAAAACAGCCATAGAATCATTCACACGGGGGGGGGGGGGGGGGCAGAATGGGAGGGCAGGAGTGGGCATTATTATGAATAAAAAAATAGGGCAAAGGGTAAAGAATTATCTACAGGTAAGCGAACGGATTGTTATGATTACAGTGGATTCGAAACCGAAAGATACTGTGATAATCCAGGTATACATGCCTACTACATCATATGAGGACCAAGATATAGAAGAAATGTACGAACAAATTGAAAACCTGATGAAGCGCGTTAAAGGGGATGAAAATTTAATAATTATGGGAGATTGGAATGCAAGAGTAGCAAAAGGCAAAGAAGGAAAAGTGGTGGGCGAACACGGTCTAGGAAATAGGATTGAAAGGGGCGAAAGATTAATTGAATTTTGAAGTAAGCACAGTCTAGTAGTAGCAAACACACTCTTCCAACACCATCCAAGAAGGATCTACACGTGGAAAATGCCGTTAGACAAGGGGAGATTTCAAATAGATTACATATTAGTCAGACAAAGATTCAGAAATCAATTAAAGGACTGCAAAAGTTATCCTGGGGCTGATATATCTAGTGATCACAATCTAATTGCGATGAAATGCCAACTAAAATTTAAAAAACTAATAAAAAAGGGGCGGTCGCGAAAAAACTGGGATATATCTAAATTAAAAAATAAGGAAACCCAAAAACTCTTCGAAAACGTAATGAATAAGAAACTGGAAGAAAAAACACCCACAAATAATAAAGAAGATGAAATCGAACAAGAATGGAATGACATGAAATCAAGCCTGACCGAAACAGCCAACGAAGTCCTTCAATCAAAGAAAAACGAAATTAAAAAGACATGGGCAACAGACGAAATACTGCAACTGATTGACGAACGAAGAAAATTTAAGAACAGAAAAGACGAAGAAGGGAAAGAAACATATAAAAAATTAAGATGGAAAGTTATAAGAGAATGAAGAAAAGCAAAAGAAAAAATGATTCAAGAAAAATGTAAAGAAGTCAACGAAAATCTAGTATTGGGAAAAGTTGATGTAGCCTATAGGGCAATAAAAAGAAATTTTCAAGTAGACAAGCCAAAAAGCAAGAACATAAGAGATAAAGGAGGCCACATTATTCTAAACGAAAACGAACAGGCAAATAGATGGAAGGAACACCTAGAAGAACTCTATGGAGAAGAAAAAACAATGAACCCAATAGAAGAAGAAGAATCTGTGGACGAAAACGAATTAGGAGACCCCATACTCAGGTCAGAATTCGAGACAGCTTTGAAGGAACTAAAAAATAATAGAGCACCCGGAATAGACAATATACAAGCTGAAATCCTAAAGAACTCTGGAGAAAAGGCACGTGACAAACTTTTTGAACTAATTAGCAAAATCTATAAATTGGGAATCATCCCAAAAGATTTCGAAAAAAACAAAATAGTCACACTTCCCAAAAAGACAGGCGCGGATAAATGTGAAAATTTCAGGACCATTAGCCTAACCTCACATGCCTCCAAAATCCTAACCAAAATAATCCAAAGAAGAATAGAACAAAGAGTTGAAGAAAATCTGGGGGAAGACCAGTTCGGCTTTAGAAGAAACAGAGGCACCCGAGAAGCAATTCTCTCTCTTAGACTAATAATAGAAAGGGCTTTTATCAGGGAAGAATCTGTCTACATCGGATTCATAGACCTAGAAAAAGCATTCGATAACGTCAATTGGGAAATTATGTTTAAAATACTAAAACAGGCGGGAATAAAATTCAGAGAGTGAAGACTAATCTACAATCTATATCAAAACCAGACGGCAATTATAAATATTGGTGATGAACAAAGAGAAGCCAAAATAAAAAATGGTGTAAGACAAGGATGTGTGCTGTCACCCATGATTTTCAACTTATACATAGAAGAAGCGATTAAAGAATCCAAAGACAAAATTGATACAGGTATAGAAATCCAAGGTCAAAAGATCGCTATGTTAAGATTTGCCGATGACATTGCCCTTCTAGGAAGCAATAAAAAAGAATTAGAGGACGCCTTGAATGGAATTAACCAAATCCTAATAGAAGAAATCAAAATGAAAATAAACAAGAATAAAACCAAGGTCCTAGTATGTACAAAAAAAGAACAAACGAGACAGGAATGCATCAAAATTAACCAAGAAAACCTAGAAGGAGTTAAGGAATTCCGCTATCTAGGAAGTAAAATAACATGGGATGGGAGGAGCAAAAACGAAATTAAATCAAGAATTGCCCAAGCAAAAATGGGGTTTAATTCAAAACAAAAACTACTATGCTCCTCCTCAATCAGCTTAGCAAACAGGAAGTTGCTATTGAAGACATATGTATGGAGCATAGCCATGTACGGGTGTGAAACCTGGACAATTGGAAAAGCGGAGAGAAAGAGATTGGAGGCTTTCGAAATGTGGTGCTACAGAAGAATGATGAATATCAAATGGATGGATAAAATTACAAATGAAGAAGTTCTTGGAAGAATCAGAGAAAGAAGAACCTTGTGGAAGAGTCTGAAGAAGAGAAGAGGTCAGATGATGGGGCACACACTGAGACATGGGGGACTGCTTAGGGATATCTTGGAGGGGGAGGTGGGAAAGAAAAGGGGAAGGGGAAGACCCAGATTAGAATATTTCAACCAAATAATTGGGGATATGGGATGCCAGACATTTAGAGAGGTTTAAACAGCTGGCGGGGGACAGAGTCGAGTGGAGACGGATTGTTGCATCAAACCAGTCTTAGGACTGTATACTCAATGATGATTAAAAATAATATTTTAACAAATTAATAAAGAAACCAAAAGATTAGTCGCATTAAATCGAGTTATAGCTTTTTTTTTTTGTTTTTCGGCTAATTTTGTCCACGAGTGTATATATAATATTTATAAATCATAAAGAGACAGAAAACTTTGAATATGTTTGATTATTTTTCTTTAAGAATTCGCCTTCAAAATTTCTGCTTTTTTTTTAGTTTTAAGAGGATGTTTTATTAGCCATAAAAAAAAATATGTACAATTTATTACAAAGTTACTTCTAACAATCCAAAAGAAGTATAGTATTTTAACTTTAAATACAATGAAAAAAGAAAAGGGCCATTTTTTAAATGGATCCCAGTAGATTTTTTTTTACATAATATAGTTTTTTTTTAATTTTAATTTTACAATAAGTTATTTTTCTTTTGTAATTTTTACTTACATTTGTATAATTAAATTTTTTTGCACGGGAAAAGGCTTTGAGAAAAAACCCGGCTATACAGAAAAAACCCGGCTATACATCAAAATTTCTGCTTAAAAATGTAGAAAGTGTTAAAAAATCGAATCTTTAAATTGAAAGTTCTGTAAGAGTTATAGCTAATGCGTTTAAGGAGGTTCGGGACTATTTATCATTTCTATAAAAAAATTCTCAAATGTATACCATCGAAACATTGATGTACTAAATATGTATTCTCGAAATTTGAAGTTTATCCTGACTACCATTTTCGAAAAAGGCTATATTGAAGCAGTGGGTGTGTTGATGGCATATTAACATCCTTGGCAATCCCAGTAATGAACAGTAAATCCTAATAGAATTTAAATAGGAAATCTTAATGAGAATACCAGGAATTGTAACTCTCTACTTAATTAGAAATCTTTATATTCCTTAAGGGTGAGAGTTTAGAATGTTTAGATCATTACTTATATAGGCTCAAACTGGCCAATAAAATTCACTGTGTCATATTGCAACTGTCTTACGACTCCTTTGTAGCTTTCTCCAGGATAAAAATCTAGATTTTAATATATTATAAAATGAACGAGAACGACCTTGTCAGGTATTGTCATTGTTTCTGTTTAATTTACATAGAAAAAAATATGTAGTGGACTCTGACGCTGACTTACTCAGACTGGATAATAATCTATCACAGACGCGGATGACAGATAACCGCATAGAAACCACGAGATCAGAGTGATGCATAAAAGCCAAGGAGAAACCAAACATCCGCTGTGACCACACCTCCGTGTCAACCACATTTGAAAAACAGACAAACACGGAATTTTACAATGAAAATAAGATTTGATTTTGCTACCATTTACTTAGGTAATGGAAAATTAAATAACCATCCCATTGCATAATTACAAATGAACAAATTAAATTTTATTATACATAGTTGAAACTTTTGATTAGATTAAAAAGTTTTTTTTTTTTGATAAGGAAAAATCAATAAATTGTTCCTCTGCTTGATGCAAATGAACATGTCTATATCGATTTTATACAACAATACCTATATAGAAATGTTGATTTTTTATAAGTAGCACCCCTCCCCCTCGCTGGGGTAAAATTTCAAAAAAGTGATTTTAAATTTCTTTTAGTAATATGTAAAAGATACCTTTTAATAGGTTAAAGTATATTAATAAGTTTTATTTTGTATTTTGTAATGTAAATATATTTTTAATTGTAAGAAATACTTACTTTGTTTTACTTTATACTGGATCTGCTTCGCGGTGGTGTAACTCAGTGTAACTCTCTTTGTCTTAAATTGGCTATTGTTAATTTACTGATTTTAATTTTTATGTATAGATATTATCAAATAAAAAAAATATTAAAAAAAAATAAAGAATAAAATAATAATTAAAATACTAAAGGGGTTGAATGGATTTTGGGAATGGTAGGTGAGGGGATTTAACTATTAAAGGCGATGAATTAAATTTTTTTAAGGTTTTACTCTAAAGAATGATAGAACCAGAGATTAAATATTTGACAATTTATTTATAGTAGCAAGAAGAAAATCAGTATATAAAAAAATGAAATGGAAAAAATTAGAAGTGTTCCAATAACAATTAGACTTGCTCTGATATTAAGGTTGTAAGCAGATATTATTCGCAATGGGCGCGAATCCAATCAGAGGCAGGTAAAAAGGTCTTTCTCGTCTTACGATAACGGAGACAAGGCAAAAGGCGGCCACATACAGGTATCCAGGAGCAATCACAATCCGTCTTCAAGATGATGACGCCGGACCAGCACTTGCAGTTTCCTCCCAAACGAGACTAGAGAAGTCGTTGGAGTATCCGACTTCTGCTGGCGGTCCACAACGTGCAGATCACAACAATGGCAATCTCATCGGCGTAGGGTATAATGAATATTATGGTGAATAGTAGGTAGAGAGAGAGCGTGATAAAGAGAGTAATATAATAATAATATAATATATTAATATATTGTGACAAACCTGGACTTGTAAAATAATTTATTGTTTATTTTACTTCGCCCAGTTTGCGCTCTGACCAAGCTACCCCTGCACTTCTCCTCAATATTGAAGATGAGACAATATTGAGTAGGTTGCAACAATAAAATGGTTTACGAGCAGGGTGTACTCAGGGAGATAATCTGCTATGCTTAGACGCTCTATAAATTATATTAAAAGGCGCAATGCTGAATTTAAAGGTGTTATTGTATCTTATCTGCTTCGCTAAGTTGCGCCCTTGTTGGTCTAACTGATGTTATTATGATTAGCCCCCCGTTACTTAAGTGAAATATTGATGAGGCTAAAGATGCTGCACAGGGAAGTACCTTATGGAACAGATACTTAAAAAATTTAATTAAAAATTAACCTGGTAGAAAATTTTCCTTATAATTGAGGGTAAAACGGACTGGAGTGATCAGTTACCTGGAATTGGAAGCTGAAAAGAAGAAAAAAAAAATCTTATTGTCTATAGACGGATTGATAATAGAACCAGGTAAATTAATTCAATTCAAATAACTGGAATTTGTTTATATTAAAAATATTGTTTATTTATAATCATTGAAATTGTGACTTTACTAAGTTTACCTTGTAAACAAAAGTTATCAATTATAAGTTTGTCGGTAATTTAAGGTAAGTAATTATAATTAACAATAACAATAATGAAATAATCTATCACGATATTTTAATTGTGAACAATTAATTCTTCACTTGAGAAAAATCAAGAATTGAAGTTAAAATGTTATTGTAAACAATCTATTCAAAATTGGTTCTAATAATACATTAATTAAATGTAAACAATGAATTATCGATTGGTACAACCCAATTGACTGGAAATTTAAATTTTATATAAAATAATTTATTCAAATTAATTATCACTATTAAATTAATCAAAACTGTACGGAATTGATTGTTCACTTGAGAAAATAATTAATTGGGAAGTCAGTATTAATAAAAATTAATATTCAAAAGCCCTAATTCCTTCAGTCAAATTTTGACAGGTGAGTTATAATATTTAGTTTTATTTAATTTTTTAAATTTGGTATAAATAGTTTTATTATCTAATTATATGCAATTAGCAGTCTTTATCAGTTAATTTAATCTATATGTAATTATTTAGTTTTGGTTTATTTGATTTAACCACTCATTCATGTTGATGACATGGTTTGTTTATTTACATGTTTTTTGACAGTTGTCAAAAATTATTTGTTTTGACAGATGTCACTCGCTTCCCTGATTCATTTGACGTCAAATATACTTCCTGATTACACTTCAATCAGGTGTTTAACTCTTTCCAATTTTAACTCAAATCTTAACTTAATTAATTAAATCCAACAATTTCAATCTTTGGTCATAATCATGTATTTCTTATAATATTATAAGATTTTAATTTAAAAATAATTTTTTTTTTAATTAATAAATGTTATTATTATATTTTGGTAATTTGCTGCAACAACACATCCGCTAAATAATAATCGCGATTATTTAATTTAAACGTTTTATGAATAACTGGTATTGGAATACGCTTCAATGCATATTCAATTGATTTAATGATTTATTGTGAAGAATGGATCGGAATTTTGTCTGTGATTTGTGTCATTATTCTCTTGACCACTAGGTAGGTTTTATTGAAATGGAGTTGTCAACTGCTTCGGATACTACCGACCCATTTGGGAACTATACATTTACTATAAGTTAAACTTGTTTTGTTTACTTTTTTTTCTAATAGTGCAGTGACAATTCCCAGAATTGCTTTCCTCCCGCGGTTTTAATATTTTGATCACATGACACAGCGTGGGTCCGCCATCTTTCTTTTAGTATTTTTCAATTACCAGATAATTTAATTTTAATATTTAAAAATTATTGCATTTAATTCAAGGGTTTTATTTTTCGAATGTTTTATTGCAATCAAATTACTTTGATTTAGTATTTGATTTTAATTTAATTGGATTAATTCCTCATTAAGGTGACCGGGATGATTGAAAGTGTTTGCCTTAATTAATTATTCAAACTTAAAGTTAAATATAATTCAATACAAATTTTATAAATTTTTATTCTTAAATTGTTAATTTTAAATATTTTTAAGTGTTTGAGTTCAATAGTTTTTACAAATTGAATGGAACCTCAAAGAGTTCAGTATGACGCCATGCGTTGGCTTTAGCCCGCGTTAGTTATTAATTCGAACCGGTGGCTAATTATGCTCAATTGTATATTGAAAAAAAGTACGTAGGGAGTTTGATAATTCAATTGAATGCACTTCAATGTTTTACTTAGCTGTTGGCTTCCACAGGTAATTGAACTCGTGTCCAAGGACACCCGCCGACAACGCAGGTGTGCGCCGATGTCCGCGATCTGCCGATATTTTCTGGCAAATATCCTTTTCCCTCTGTAGAATCACACGTAACAGGTTCACAGTCACATTCATAAATCCAAAATGTAATGAGATTAGTTGGATTCACAAAGATTTTTGCTAACAGATGTAATTCACTGGGGCTAATACGACTTAGGTGTTATCACTTTGAAGGTCAATATACAAGAGGTCGGTCTTTCTGCTCCGGGTCAAGGCGTCGGCCTTGCCACGTGGCCTTAATTACCTGCTTACCCATGGAGGGCGACACAAATCAATGATTAATTCATATTAATCAGTTCATCACCACTAGAGGTCCTTTGCTTACTATATACGGCTATAAATTTGCCAATTATGAATTCCATTCATCTTAAAAGTAACTTACAATTTTAATTATACATTGTTATGATTAATTCAGATATTGAGATTACAAAACCAAAAAAAATAAAATTAGACGCTGTATCGTCACAATATATATATATAGTGAGTAGTATATAAAATGGTAATTAATAATATAATAGTAATGATTAATGATAATGATATGAGCTCTGACCTTCTCCTTTTTACGAGACTTCTCCCTTCTTCTTCCTCCATGCCGTGCATTTGAGATCATGTGCTCTGATATGATATCTTGATTGGTGGATCGATTTTATCCTCATTTTCTGCTTGTCTGGGGATGTTATTCTACGAATTTCCTTATGCTCCTTCATTCGCTCATTGACCTGCTCTGTTTTAAATACTAATCTATTCCAATTGTCATTTCTTGAAACCTTTCTTAAAATATACATTATATTTGAATTTAAATGAAAAAATTATTAAATTTTATTAATAATATACATTTCTCTGTTATGGATTAAAATTTATTAAATTAGACTTTCTTTTTTGAATTTAAATCCCAAAAAAAGAACTCCGTTCATGAATTGTGTTTCTGCTTTTTTAAATTTAATTTTACCTACAATGTAGGATACATTGTAACCTACTTACCAAATATGAACTTGGAAACTTGAAAAACATAGGAGAAACAAAGACTTATGTTTAAGACCCCAAAATAAAAATCATTTATTTTTCGGGTAATGGGTCAAATTCTGAAAAAAATTGAATTAGTAAACATGTTTCAAAAATGAATTCTGAAACTCAAAAATACCATATAAGGATTAATTATTCAAGAAATTTAACCCAAAATGGATTGAACGATTTTCGGGATTTTTGACCATTTTCTCAAAAAGTACTGCATAAATTTTGTTCAAAATTAAATCGAATTATTAATAATTAATTGTTTTATAATATCTATTAATTTCATATTTTTCAAAATTATTTCAAAGGAGTTATTAGGGTTTTTCAAATTAGGCTGAAAATAAACTACATCCTTTAAAATCCAAATATTCTAATAAAAATTATCTCTTATAAAAGATAAAAGAAAATAACACACAGATATGAAATTTCAATAGATTTAATTAAATACGTAATGAGAAAATAAATAAAACTTTTTGCCATTTCTAGTTGATTCGCTCACGGAGATATTTTCATTAAATTTCAATCAAACCACAAACTTCTTAATTGAAATGCTATTTTTTTATATTATAAAGGTACTGCGAACCTCCAGTAAGATAAAATTGAAAAAATAAGACCGCTTTCTCTCTTATTTATAATTCATTATTCTGTTTTATCAAGAAGCTGGGTCGCAAGCCGGGATCATGAGCGAGGCATTTGTTATGGATTCAACTACAACTCCATTCACTCCACAGTATTTCAACATTATAATTTAATATATTTAAATGTACTATTATATAATAAATTAATTAATTAATTAATTTAAGGAAAAAATTATATTATATCATATACAAACAGCCCTCGGCTGGTAACCACCGACCCAAGACCCAAAGAGTAGAGTAAAGCTAAATCATTAGTTTTAAATAAATTATTTTAGGATGAAATAATTAAAAAAGTTAAGGTTAATATAAATTTTATAAAAGCAAGGTATTCACACCTCCAGATAAATGAAATTGATAAAATTTTTCTTTCTGGGGGGTCGGATAGGCTAGGGGTTAGCATGCCAGCCTGCTAACAAAGTGTACCCGGGTTCGAATCCGACTCGAGGCATCCGGCTAAAATCTAACCCCAGGGATAGAGACAAATTTTAAAGATAATTAGTATCGTAAACTGGCTTAGGTATGGCTGGAAAGACCGAAAAGCCAAAAAAGAAGAATTATTGGATAAAAATACTTGGTAGGTTTCACATTAAGAATTCTTAATGTGAAACCTACCAAGTATTTTTATCCAATAATTTAAAAAAATGTTTCACCAAGTACCAACACCAAATTCCTTAAAAACTAAAAAAGAAGAAAAAAATCTCTTTCTTTCTTATTTATAATTCTAATTGAGGGAAGCTTTTTCTAATAAAAGACAGTCAATTGATATCGTTTGGTATAAATAAAGGAGTGAATAATTACCTTCTCTTTTTCAATGTTTATTTTATTAGGTTTTTTTAAGTGCGTTGTTGGATGCAATGTGACCAAAAATTATACATAAAATAAGGTTTTAGGAAAATTTAACACCGATAATTTAACGCCTGATTCTATATTGTGGTTTGATTAAAAAAATGTTTGTTAATATAATAATAATATTTATATTGTTCTAAAAAATATATATAATTTAGGCTACAATTGGGTTAATGAGCCCTGACGTCATAAGAAAACATGGTCACCACTCAACGCCTGTAGGGTATTCTTCTTCTGTGCTTCACAATACAAATGATTGTATAAACACTAGGCGCAAAAAGTAATATTGTTAAAATTACATATAAATTATACAAAAATTAGATAACTAGATTCTCTATTGTCACCAGCACCAAAAACGTGTCCAAAATTTCAGCTCAATCGGTTGGGTGTAAATATTATTATTATCAACAATAATTAATTAATATTATTATTTATTTTTTTAAATTATATTTTACTCTTCCCTAATTAATTAATATTATTAATACTTAACAAAAAAATTTAAATAGAAGCACAATATAGAATGCGGCGTTAAATTTTCCGGATCAAATATAATAGTAGGAACTTGGGGAATTTCTTGACGACGCGACGGGTGCCGGAAGTTGCTGCTAAGAGAACATTTCAAATAATTTTCTAATTTTATCTTTTGAGACTATAACACTCCAAACCTTCAAAAATGAAATTGAAAGGTAAATTCAAAAATATTAAAAAAAGTGTTTATCTGATTTCTTTTCGAAATTGATAAGAAATATCTTTAGAAATGAAGATCTAATTCAAGAGTTCCCAAGTAATTAACCTAAGATTAATTGTTTCCAGGATCTTTTTCTTAAGAGCCTTCCATTCAGAACTTAATGTTTCTGATTAATTTGCTTTGGAGTAGCTTTCCAATTACGATTTCATTCAATTCATCACAAGTTCATCCAGCCCAAGGGAAATAAACAAAGAATTTAATTATACATTATTGAGATCATTAAATTCTTTTACTCGAACTATCATTCTTCTTTAACTCGTTATACTTATTTCATTGTTCTAAATATCAAGTTATTTGTTCCTGATTCTCAAACATTGCGAGTCTTTATTCGGATTTGAATAACAATTATTATATTTTTATTTTTTAATGCAGAGAGTCATTCCTTTCTAACCAATCCACACAATTATTAATTGAATATAATAAAATATTATCCATTTAAGAGTATTGTTGCTGAACAAGTTAACTGCACTGAATGCTCTCGAAAGTGCCTTTTATTTTTTAATTACTAGAAAAATGAGCACCACAATAAATGGCTTTGTTTGGCCAGGGGATTGGAAAGTTGCCAAATCCGGGACAGATTGACACCTTGTGGTCGAAATACTGCCATTCACTCCCAGAGCGATTAGAATTGAAATGATAAGATTTTGAATAGCCATTAATACCCGATAATTTGTTACTAAACAAGAAATCATTTTAGCACCTGTCTCTTCTCTCTACTGATTATTTTTCATAAACATATTTTTCTTATATTCTTAAGAGTTATACTCAGTGCTGTTCTAGTGAAGATGGAGGGTCTCTACTCCCACTATCTCTCTTTGAGCATTACTAAACAATTTCAATGAGATGCTCGCAATACGACTGGTATTGAGAATGCTGCAAATACCCCATATAGCACAGAATTCCATCCTTTTGTCACTAAACTAATAACTAACTCCGCTACATACCTATCTCAGAAATATTTCATTGCAACGCAGAGGGTACCCACGTACATACGTACACAGGAGCCAATGAATATTTGGCATCTGGGGGCCACAATTTCCGGTTTTATGTTCTAAATCTGTTTTCAAACTAATAAGGGCGTTGATTCATTCCACCTAGAAGTCACAAAGTGAAATTAACTTATTAATCTAATTAAGTAATGGAGAGTGATTCAGCCAATGGGTAGCCTCTGCTGAATAAAAAACTCCCAATTATAGAAAACGTTTCGGCTTTAATTAAATAATGCCATCATCAGTTCCTAAGAGCTGAAAAAAGCGAGAGCACACCAAGATTTATGTAACATTTTGAAATTCATATAATTTTGTATATATTATGATAAAATCCAGAACAACTCTGCCTGCGGACAATTTATTTATAAAATTAATTGTGTCGCTAATACTGTAAGATATAATTTTGTAATTAACAAGTTTGGATTTTTTTTGTAAAAAATTTTTATTGTAATTTTACATGTGTGCTCTATCGCTTTTTTCAGCTCTTAGGAACTGATGATGGCATTATTTAATTAAATCCGAAACGTTTTCTATAATTGGGAGTTTTTTATTCAGCAGAGGCTACCCATTGGCTGAATCCCTCTCCATTACTTAATTATATACATATACAGCCATCAAATTGTATCAACTTAACTTATTAATCTCTGATATAGAAGCTCTCTAAGTGTCAGGACCCCGGGATACATGCATCTAAAGTAAGGTGTTTTTAAAAACCCGGTGGGCGGTGGTTTTGAGAAAGGAAATCCCATTACTTTGATAATTTAAGAAATTTCAACGTATAAACTAGTTAAAAGAGAGTGTAGTAGTGTAATTATTAGTTATTTGATATATAAAAAAAGAAACTGATAAATATCAAAAGCAATTAATCTTAAACTTTAGTTTAGGTTTCTGGGGATAAATGGAATAATCCTAAAGATTAATGATGGTGTTGGGCGGTATTCCTATACTTGGGGTGCATTGCAATCGTGGAGATGCAAGAGTGACTTCCGCTTCTTTGCCTTTTCCAAATATGTAAAATGATAAATAAATGATGATGATGTTGTTGATAGTAATATAATATTAAAACCGACAAAGCTTTATTAGTTTAACTGATGCAAACAAGGTTAGAAATATTATCAATTCATGGCAGGTGCGACTGCTCCTTAACTCAATTCCCCCAGCAACACTTGTTAATTTTCATCAACGCTTTAATCGTGGATTAAAATCTCTCAAATCGTTATAGATTTTAATAAAGAATATCTGTGAAAGATTCATGATTTTTTTTTATCTATGAAATATATATTCAATGATTATTGAAAAGATAACATTTTGATAACTAATTTTAAAATTTTAAGGAGGGATTGATTTTAGAAAAAGATGCTTATCAATAGAGGTGAAAATATTACATGTTATTAACAGCTATCGTCTCGGATAAAAAATATGAATTAGTTATTTTTAATGAGGTATTCTCATCAGCATACTGAGTATGTTTTATGTTATCAAGAGTTGCTAAGCCGCCTGTAAAATTTTCTTTACTGAAGTGGACGCACCCAATGTTTTATTGTCTATAACTATATATATATATATAACATGATACCGGTCGAAAAAATACATCCTTCAATGAAGCATTTTCCGCGAATGAAGATAATTGAAAATTTCAGGGCATTCTAGACAAATCGAAAATCATGAAAATTTTCTTTGGGGCAAAATTTTCTAAAAAGCTCTACATCTAAATTAAGTTGACATTTAATGTTCTCTCTTTTAACATAAATAAAAATCACAAATTTTATATTTTTTATATGAGTCCAAGTTATCGGAAGATATTTGAAAAAGGGGCATAAAATAAAACAAAGAAATTTACACTTGCTTCCATAAGATTAATTATGGTCTTAAGTTTGTTGTAAAGTAAAACTTATAATACGAAATTTTCCACTTTAAAATCTGGTCATTTTATTGGTTGGAAAAAATATGTTATTACGAATATTAGGATTACGGTGGTAATAAGACCCGCCCCAAAAAAGTGAGAGGTGGGCACATATATGCACAAACTAGTCTGAAGCCGCCGAAAAAGTTACGATTTTTTCCGTTTGCGTTTTGGAGGGGGAAAATGCTGCATCTATACCCAAAAAAACTCCTTCTATGGTTAAGGAATGAAGTTATACTTCAAAAAAAAAGTTTCTTTATTTAATGAAGCAACACTAAAGAAAGAGGACATATGATTTTGTACCCCTGTGCCTCCACCTCGATTCATCATGGTGTACCAGCAAAAACATTTCCAGAACATCAACCCAACCAATTCCATCTCGAGAGAGAGAAATTAAGGATAATTAAAAATTTTAAAAAATATTTTCAAAACTTTCTGCTTCATATTAATAAAGCTCAATATCCATCCGTCACATTTCTAGAATAAATATTTATCACATAATACTAAAGGGCATTTGTGCCTGTCCCTGTACCTATGTTTGTATGTCTGTCCCCCAGGGGGTTGGGGTGGAGTCCAGGGAAAACGTGGAAGTCCAGGGGCTGTGGGCTCCAGGAATCGGGAGCCAGGGGTGGGTGTCTAGGGGGCAATTAAAGGGCATTAGTGCCTGTGTCTTTACTTATATATAATAAAGGAGATGCGGGGTCCAGGGGTGGGGAGTCCAGGGGTTAGGTTTGGAGAGTGATTAGAGGCAGATAAGTTCCGGGGTTGGGGAGTGGTTGGAGATGGTAGAGAGGGAGTGTTCAAGTAACGGGGGGTCCAGGGGTCGAAGCCCCTTTGGCTAGAGAGGGAGTGTTCAAGTAACGGGGGGTCCAGGGGTGGGGAGCCCAGGGGCCAGGTTTGGCCCCCCACAGGGGGGGGGGGGCTTGAAGATAGTTTCTTAAATAAAATTATCGATTTCGTAATCAAAATCCTTTTCCTTAAAAAAAAATCCGATATATTGAATTGAAAGTCTAATTAATCGAAGGTAAAAGATAATCTAAAAAAAAACTACAAATTATTAATTATTAAAGACGCCACGTGTCCTATCGTGAACGTGAACCATCAGGTTTCAATGTCAAACTATTTTAACCAGCGGAAAACTATTTCTGGTCCTCACATAATTAGTTTTCGTTTGATTATTATAGTCCTTGATTGTATAATTATTTCTAATCACGAAATCTTTTGCCTAAAGTTACTTTTTGTATAAAAACCTTAAAGGGGTAAAGATTTTTAGAGAAGTTAACTAAATATTATTTTTTCAATACTTAATCAGTACTTTAATTATTATTTGAGATAATTAATAGAGAAATTTTAAAAGACTTTACTAAAATGAAATAGGCCCTGGTTTCCATTCACTTATTTAATTAGTAATAAATTTTAAAGTGAACTTTAATAGAAAAATAGTTATGTTGATTGATTTTTCTAAGAAACTCTATTTTTACATAAAAAAATAACTAGAATATCGAACTCAACCTAATGATCATATACATCTTAGGGCCTTAATTAACAAACAATTTATTTTAATGTTAAATCTTTAGTAATCAGATTGAAGTTTTAAAAGCTTTTTTTCTCGGATTAGACCACCTATGGACTTAATCTATTATTTTTATAAAATTAAAGTTTTGTCTCTACATTGCTCCCCGAATATCCCCAAATTTTGGCTGTAAACGTTTCAAGAAAAGTTATAAAAGAAAAACCGCCCAACAAAATCACTGATGTCTGTCTAAATGCAAAAATTTTCCACACAAAATGGGGAGGGGTCAAAAAATTAAAATTCCAAGCCTTTGAACCAAACTCAACCAAGTTTTGTTTCTATCAATAAGAAACTTATCCCTGCTGCGGATTTGGCCACAGAGGAAATGTGTTCATTCTAAGACAGGTCAGATGCAATTGAGACGCCCAATATGGACACTTGGACAGCTTGTCACTTGTCTTACTCCTTTCTTTATTTTGGCTTCTCTTTGTTCATTTCCCTTATTTATTATTGTCATCTGATTTAAATATAAATTATAAATTAATATCTTCTTTCTCTAAATTTCATTTCCTTCCGTTTTAATATTTGGAACATAATTTCCCAATCGACGTTATCAACTGCTTTTTCTAGATCTATTTTTTAATAATAAATTTGTTTGTTTTTACTTTATTTTCATTAATAAACTAGAGAAAAAGTGAAACTTTTTCAAGACTGGGACGCTGTTTGGAGTTTCGGTAAATTAATAATTCTAAGTGAAAAATATCTAAATCTGATGTTCCCTTCGATTTAATATTTTCTCAGCTAGAGACAAAAGATCCTTCTTAGAAGAATATAAATTAAGAAATTAATCTCTCCAAGTTCGAAACAAGTCTGGACTGGTATTTGGCATCTTTGAAATGCCTGCTAGGTGTACCGAGAAAAGTGTATTTTATGAAGTAACAAAAAAAAAAAAAAAAAAAAAAATAGTTTAGTTTCATTAAACAGGATTTCTGTTTATTTGGTATTTGTATCAAAATTGAATTTTACTATCTATTTGTAGATACTTATATCTTGATAGAATTGAAAGTTAAAAAAATAACCGCATACCTACCTATCGTAATTATGTTTATCAACAAGTTGTAAATGAGAAATTTATTTAGTTTTGAAGAATATTAAAACTTTCCGCCAAAAACCGAGAGATAAAGGACGAAGATATAAATACATGATGTACTATAGTATACTCTATTAGCAACATTGATATTCGGGACTGCCTCAATTAATGGAAAATCATGAAGAGCCTGTAGAATATCAATTAGATTTGTAGTTTTAACTCTTAATACTAGTATCGACGCCTCTAAATTTAAAATTATAATAAATATTTTAATTTTTTCCATAGTTGAGCTTGAGGCGGATTTGAATAGTTTATGTTTTTTATAGTAATATTGATACAAGAAGAAGTTGCACAAAATATGTACAACCTCTATAGACAGGGGTGGACCTTTACATCGTAAAAAGAAGAAGAAATTTCAAGGATTGGATCAGAGTTGAAGGTATCTGTGGATGCAGGTCTTGAAAGTGTGAAGGTTATTTGTTACCGGAAAGACGAACATGGAAAGCAGTCGAAAATAGATGTTGAGTCAAAAATAAATTTTTTTTTTTTTTAATTTTACAAAAATTAATTATGCCTTTAAGGTGTAGTAGGTACATTGTAAAAGTTTATAATTGAAGAATTTCAATAGCTAGCTTAACAAAATAAAAACATATTCCCCTCCCTTAATTCTTAAACTGCATAAAGAAAACAGAAAATATAAAAATTTTAAAGAAAATTATTTTATCTTAAGACTAAAGGAGTGGCATTTTTATTTAAGTATAATTTAAGCGGAGTGTAATATGAAAACTTGAGATGTGAGGATTCCAAGCAAGTATATATACTTAATAATTTCCCTGATTTATTTAGATAAAATACATGATCAAAATTTATAAAATAATACAAGATCAAACATGAATGTCGCTTTTTGCTTTTGTTAAATATTGGTATCCCAGAAACTCATTGGCCAAGTGCGCTAAAATTTACTGGTTATGTGCTTTGTATTTATCCAAGAAATATTTATTTTTAAACTTTGGAAAAAATATATACATATTTCGCGATCATCAAGTCCTTTTGTCTTTTTTTTCTATTTTCGTAGTCTTTTATTTTTTTACTTTACCATACAGGGTATGGTCAAGTATTGTAATCGTGCATGAAAAAAGTGGGTTTTTCGAAATATCTCAAAAATGGCTGAAACTATTTTGATTAAAAAAATTAAACGAAACCATGGCACTTCGCTCTACAAAAAAGCCCTAATAAGTGAACATAGAAAAAATTATATTTTTCGAGATAATAATTGTTTTGTCAAACTGTCTGTTAGCTAGTTAGTTAGTCTGCTGGTCTGGTTGTCTGGTTGTCCGTCAGTCTGTGCGTTACCAAATTATTGTGGACGAGCTAGCTCAAAAACTAGTTTGAATATCGAAACCAAATTCCACACGTAGTTTTGGTCCATTGAGATTAAGAGCTGATTAGATTTTGGTGCATATCGACCCAAAATTAAGGGGGGTGGAGGGGGGGTTAAAAATTAAAAATCTAGGACATTTGAGCAAACTCAACCAAATTTTGTATACATAATCAGTGGGACCCCAGAAGTCTAAAATTGCAAAAACTAACAGCCCAAAATGGGGAGGGGGGTTAAAAATGAAAGTGTAGGGTCAAAAAATGAAAATCTAGGCTCTTGTACCAAACTCAACCAAATTTTGTATACATAATCAGTGGGACATCAGGAGTCTAAAAATGCAAAAACTAAGCCCCCTTCCCAACATGATTATAAATAATCTTATTAAATATAAGTGAGGGGGCCAGGCTGCATGGTAAAGTCAAGTGGATGGCCACATAAGAACACGTCAGCTTATTTCTAGGATATTTTGATTCACTGATCCGGAAGAAAAAACACCACAATTCAAATTATACGATTTTTGAGTTATACTTCATTAAAAAGTACATTTTCGCATGAAAAATTGTCTAAACCTAGTTAAAAATGCGACCGTAGATAGCAATTATGTCGGTTATTCGATGGATGGTGTTTCACCATATGGTCCACAAGATCGTCACAAAGTAGTGGGCTTCCCGCTTTTGAAAGAAAAAGACATTGGAATTTCCAAGCAAAAGGACACAAGTTGTTTATTGCTTTTGTATACGAATACTTAAATTCTGTTATCAATAAAACTGACACAATTAGAAATATGAGATTCTTCATGGAAAATATTTATCAAAAAAACAACACCATTCTGAATATTACATTTCCAATGAAATTAATTTTTTAAAGTGGTATAAAACTTGTTTCATCTTTCTGACGCGTTAGAGTTATATCGTCTAGAAAAACGTCACCTCACCAAGAAGGTATATTCGATAAAACTTTCGGAGTGTTGTTTTATAGAGATGTTAATGAATATAAATATATTGAATAAGTGAATCAACAGCATTAATTTTGGTAACTCACACTTACTCCGGAAACTGCATCTTGGTGAGCTCTTAGTGAAATTTGAATTTTTGAAAAAATTTCACTTATCTCATCTGAAAAATATTATTGCATTTGACTTGTCAAGTTTTCCTTCTGGACCAGCGATATGAAACTCTTATCATGTATTGGGAATAAATAAATATTTAATTAAAAATTATCACTTAATTTAGACGACTCTCCTGGTAAATGGTATTACATTAGAACAGTGGTTCCCAACCTGGGGGCGATCGCCCCCTAAGTGGGCGATTTGGGTTATCAGGGAGGCGATAAATAAGTGGGGGCGATTGGGGGGCGATGAGTATTCAAAGGGGGAAAAATTAAAATGCACTCACGTGCAAAGAAATGGAATCACTTCCCTTGCGGGGAAAGTGTTAAATGTTGTTAAATATAATTTTCATTCTTAAATATAAATAATGTTATATTAATATTTTTTAGAAAAAATATTTATATTTCTAATAAATTACAATGAAACATACTGTTGTGAACGCGGCATTTAGAGTATTTTTTTTTTTTTGATAATAATATACTTATTTTTAATGATAATATTTTGGAATAGCAGGCGGCATGTCCTTTGGTGCTGGAACATGCCTTATTTGACAATAGGATGGTGGGACTTTACAATTCCCACTTTTTGAACCTCAATAAATTTAATTTAGGTTTGTCATATTTTGAGATTCTAAAGGAAACACCAGATGTCAATAATAAATTCATTGATTGGGGTTTTCCTAAATTTCGACTTTGCGTGGGAATTTTCAAAGAGAGTAATTTCTAGAAAATAGGCAGGCTTCAATATTTTGAACGCGCGCGTGATTAAGGATCAAACCAATAAGATATTTGGGGAATTTCCACTCAAAAAGTCTATCAATTTTCAAGACACAAGCATCTCATTATTTAAGTCAGTAGAAGTTCATGCACTATGGATTCAAAGAAGAAGTGTCGTCAATACTCAGCTAAAATAATACAATTGCTTTATTATTTACACTTTACTTCAAATTAAAATTAGCCATAAAATGAAAAGGGGGCGATAGGTGTTAGTCAACCTATAGAAAGGGGCGATGGGCCACAAAAGATTGGGAACCACTACATTAGAATAATAATCATTGGATAAAATCACACTTAACCACATTTTGTTTCATTAGAACACACTCAATGACTCTATGTATATTTTATGCACATATTTATTAAAAAGGGAAATGGGGGAAATGTTTCTATATTGAAATGGGGATGATTTCGGGCTTTATTTAGTGGAATGTTAGTTAGGCTAAAATAAAGTCTGGTCCTTAGTAGTCTTAAAGCAAATTTTAGCAAGAATTAATATGGTCAATTCAAGTAAGCTCAGAGCACCCAGTATTCGATTCAAATTAAATAACTAGAACATCCTTGTCTTAACTCAATATATAAACTAATGTCTACCTTGCATTAAAATTAGCTAGATTTTATGAACACCATTTTTTCTATGAATCAATTTATTAGATCATTCGTTTCAATTTTACTGAAATCGAATTTGATTTGAAAATGAATGAAGACAATTAATGTTCCCGAGTAGTTATGATAAGCTTGGTATCTTTAGCTCGTTAAAACTAAAATGTACAGCAATACCTTTCATTTTACAATTTAATGTATGCCTTACAATCTAACATCAAGATAATTTTAAAATATAAATTAATGGAATGTATAAAGCAATATATTCAACGAGTTATTTATTACAGTAGTAAGTAAAAGTGGATTGTTATAATCAAAACAGTAATTTTTAAAATTATCATATAGGCGGCCTTCTGATAACGGTGGTAAATCAAAATTTGTATTTAAGAGCCCCTTATTTCAAAACTAATTCAGATTTAAAAATATACTGGCGGATTATCGAATTTCAACTTTTTTATCTTTTTCATTCCGTTTCATTTATAATTAAAGTTTATCAACATTTTTATAATTTTACTTAGGGAAAGTGGTGTAGGTTTTAGGTGAAACATGATATTAATTAATCAAATAAAGGGTGTGCAGTTTCACAGTGAATGAAATAAAACTCAAAGAGGTTTATACAAGCTCAATAAATTTCGGATTATTATTCCATCATCAGGAGGACAAACAGTTTGTAACCTGTAAACTCCTGATGATGGACTAATAATCCTAAATATATTTAGTTTGTATAAACCTCTTTGAGTTTTATTTCATTCACTGTGAAACTATACACCCTTTACTTTATTAATTAACATTTTTTCATATTGCAATTTCAATTCAAGATCTTTTTCACTTGAGATTATGACTAGACTTTTGCATTTAACGATTCACTTAAATAAATAATTATGTAAGGGATGTACAACTTAAGCATAGAACACCTCTTTTAGAACTATGCTCATAGTTAGTCATTGAGAGTGTCCTTAGCCTACCTCTACTCTATAATTACTCTCTTTTCATGTGTCAGTATACTTTTTCCTCTGTATGTTTTTCTTTTCTTTTTCTTTTACTTACACTCTCCATTTGTTTTCATTCATTATACTACTTTTCCTTTCATTCACATCGACATTTCATGTTTTCGTTATTTAAAGATCTTTTCTTCTTTAATTTTTTTTTTTTAATTTAAATTTTTGTCTTATATTATATTTTTTTGAAATATTTCGGCATTTGAAAATTAAGTCCGTACAAATTAGAGATATCCTGTCATTTATAGAATAGAATCTACTGGGTGACTGCCAGTCGCTTAGGACATTGTTAACTGGAGACAATGCATTGCAATTATTTTGACAAACTAGGTTCTCAAGACAGAATATTTCTGCATTGACTGCATAACACATTTCACAAGAGTTTTATTTGTTTATTTTCTTTATGTGGGTATGAAATTTACTTTCAAGTCAAAGTCACGGTTTGTTTATATTATGTTTGTCAACAAATAATATTCTAAGAATATCTAATTAAAAGTTAATTCTTTAAGTATATTATTATTATAATTAAATATTAAAATTAAATATTATAATTAATTTTGCCATTTCATATTATAATTTACATTTTTTAAATTAGATGAAATGTTTCTAAACATTATATTTAAACATGTTTGTAAGGCAGTTTTTTATTTTTTTAGAAAAAACCTTAAGGCCAAACATATTTTGAAACAAAAACAGATTTTCAGACATTTCTCATTATTTTGGAAACTTTTAATCTTCATTTAAATATGTATCTTCAAAAAGAATAAACAGACTTCTTTCCTTTTCATTTTACTTATAGTGTCTTTGGTTCCGAGCATCGCTTTCTGCCTCTAAATAGCTTAAGTTTCAAATTTCATGGCTCTGCGACTTACCGAAGACGATAAATGAATTATTAAAATATTTATTTTACGACACTCCTAATTTACACCCCCTTACTTTATTTCAATCGGATTAAAATCTATACACGACTAATAACTCATGAAACTTGATAAGTACATCAACTTAAAAAAATCGTTAGTGCCCTTTTTGAGAAAAAAAAACAACAAAAAAAAATCTTTCATGTAAATGTCCACTTACGGTGTTCCGATTTCATTGACTGATTTAATTCTCCACGCAGAGGGGGGCAGCCCTTTACAAAAGAGAAAACAGATTTTTACAAATGATCATGAAACACCTCAACAGCCGTCCAAAAAAAGCGCCAGATGTAGTGGATAATAATTAGAATAATGCATATATGGGCGCCGGTAGATCTGATATGTCCAGAACAGCGGCCAGAATGTTGGGAGCACCAACAGTGCCCCACAACTGTGCAATGCGATTAACACATTAAAAGAGAAAAATAAAATAAAAAGCTTGCTATTCCCCTTCTAGCCTATATCGAGCTTAAGTTTCGAATTTCGTAGCTCTGAGATTTATGATTGCAAAACGCAGGGGGTCTTTCGTACGTAAACATCAACTTCCGGTACTTCTATTTTAGCCAAAATTTTGTTATACTTTTTGTAGCTTCTAGATAGCTTAA
Source organism: Forficula auricularia (assembly GCA_024734495.1). NCBI lineage: Eukaryota > Metazoa > Arthropoda > Insecta > Dermaptera > Forficulidae > Forficula > Forficula auricularia. The sequence goes on from JALMQS010000144.1 coordinate 1,661,733, forward strand.
GTTTCAAATTTCAAGACTCTGCGACTTACCGAAGACGAGATATGAACGATTAAAATATTTATTTTGCGACATGACTAATTTACACCCCCTTCCTTTATTTCAATTGGATTAAAAATTTGACACAACTAATATATGAGACTTGATAAGTTCACCAATTTTTAGCGAAATTGTTAGAGCCGTTTTTGAAAAACCGATTGAATATACGTATATCTATATATTAATAATATAAAGATGAGTTCATGAATACATTTTTTGAATATTCGAGTCTAGAAATATCAGCATTGAGAAGATTTATCACGATATTTCTTTCTGCTTTTATACCGTAGGCCCAATACCAATAATAGAGCAAGGGCAGAAGCTCGTAGATAGTTTTTTTAGGCCCAAATGATGGCGCACAAAAAATATAATTATTGAATAGAAGCTCTTTCTTCAACGTCTGTAATTAGGGAAATGAAATTTGGTTCAAAATTTATATTGGGTATTTTTTTTGTGTTCAAACTGAGAACAGCGTCCGAATCGTGAAAATTTTTCACTTTTTCCTCCAATTTTTTTTTTACTTTCACAAGTTAAGTATTGCATTCTTTTTTTAATGATATTGATAAGATAAAAGTATTTACACAACCCAATATTATAAAAAGTCATTGGCAAAATAATTTCCAAAGTAGTCAAAAAATATATACAATATTAACCAGGATAATGTTTAATCAAGGGCGCTTTCATAGATATTAAAAACAAAAGGTACCTTTGATAGCCTGATATATGGTGCAAATGACCATGGTAGTCGACGCGCCTATAAACGGAAAGAAATAAACTGCAACGGATCGTTGCTAAACTTTATCCAAACTAATTTGAAATATTAATATGTTTATTCCTTTATTATTAATCAGATATCACTTGCTATTTGCAGTTCATGTTGACTTTAATTCAAAAATAATGATCGATTCTTATTTAAAAGTCGAGAAATAACCATTCTAAATTGGATTTTTGACATTTCGGTTATTATTGGCAACCTCTACTGAAAACGTGGACGAATCGACTTAAAATCAAGCTTGTTTGCCATAAAAGAATTTAGTCTTTTTGATTTTAAGTCGATTCTTCCACGTTTTCAGTAGAGGTTGCCATTAATAGTCAAAACATCAAAAATAGAATGCAATAAGGTTATTCCTCTAGTATTAGATAAGAACTGATGGTTATTTTTGTTTTTAAGCCGATTCTTCCATGTCTTCAGCAATGGTTATCAATAATAATCGAAGTGTCAAAAATCAAATGTAGAATTATTATTCCTCAATTAATAGATGAGAATCGATCGTTATTTTTTATTTTAAGTCGATTCCTCCATGTCTTCAGCAATGGTTACCAATAATATCCGAAATGTCAAAAATCGAATATAGAATGGTTATTCCTCGACTGTTAAATGAGAATCGATCATTATTTTTGAATTAAAGTCAACATTAACTGTAAATTCCAAGTGATATCTGATTAATAATAAAGGAATAAACATATTAATATTTCAAATGAATTTGGATAAAGTTTAGCAACGATCCGTTGCAGTTTATATTTACTATAAAAGCGCGCCCATTATTTTTGAATTAAAGTCAACATGAACTGCAAATTGCAAGTGATATCTGGTTAATAATAAATGAATAAACATATTAATATTTCAAATGAATTTGGATAAAGTTTAGCAACGATCCGTTGCTGTTTATATTTAATATAAAAGCGCGCCCACTACTACTCCAGACACGACTAAGTTATTTTTTCTGCATGATAAAGCTCGTTCACATGTTGCGGCTCCTGTCCAATCCTATTTTGAAACACTCATTTGAGAAGTTTTACCCCACCCCCCCACATCCACCTTCTGATTTCCACTTGTTTCGATCAATGGCGCGTGGCCTGTCTGAGCAGAACTTCACATCATATGAAGATACCAAAAATTGGGTAGATTCGTGGATAGTCTCAAAAGATAAAGCAATCTTCCAACGCGAATCCGTATGCTTTAATAAGCCCCCTTTTGATTTTGGATACATGTAAATACGAAGAGCAAAAGAGGCGCTAAAGATAGGGGGGGTCGCACCCCTTCACACCCCCTTGGCTACGCCACTGCCAAAGGGTTTGTTCTTTTCTTTTGAAACCAATGCTTTCAAATACAACATTAGAAAGGTCCAAGGGTTTTGCTACCCGTGGGGATTTCTGAGAGTATTTCTAAGAAAACGATTTTCAAATTAACATATATTTTTCTCTTTAAAACATTAATTTTAAAAATTATTTATCTCGAAATATAACTAGCTAGATTCAATATGCCAATATAGTATGTCCTTCTATAAGAATATTAATATCGTTCATTCCGCGAGTGAATAATTTTATTTTGGTTTTGTTGACTACATTAAAACAAATTTTAATTGTTTTTGTTTATTAGATTTTTTCACGATTTTAGGTCATGGGCGCAAAAAGTCATTTAGGCAAAGGGTGCAGGGGCACAGTCCCCCTATCCCTCCTAGGCAGCACGGGCCTGGCCTAGCCTCGAGTTCGAGAAAACACCTACCCAAACTTTAATTTGTCAAAAAAACTTGTTCGGATTTCCTGGGAATTCGAATTTCCGTGGTTCGGATTTGAGGGGTTTCACTGTATTATTATCTAAAACTTGATTGGTGTTTTTTTAATTATTTTTGAATTAAGTTAATTTAGTTGAAATTATCGGTATAATTAGCCATCACTAGCTCGCTCGTTAATAAAATCGAAATATCGACGTGTTAAGTAAGGAAGTTTTGATTAATTGCTGGGTGGAATGCCTATCCCAGCTAGGCTCATTCGAATTCCCAACATAGATAGGCCCCTGCGTGAGTGCATGTGTGAGCTGCACTATTGCCTGCCTCGCTCGCTTGAACCACTTCATGTCTCCCACGATTGTCAATGTCAGCTGATCCCAACTAAACGTGACCCTACTCCATGCTGTTAATAAATTGCACAATAACTTTTTATTATTTATTTGACGGCCTTCAAAATCTAAAGCCCCCCAGTTGTCACCCAGACGATTAACAAATAGGAATAAGTTTATTTATTATATCAATATATGTAATCATTAAATAAATAATTTACTTTTTAATGGGTTTCTATTGATCCCTATCGATACATAGTTCACTTTCATTTCAGTTTATTAGTTCTTCAATTTTTAAAAGGTTTGCTATTTTTATAATCTGTACATACTGTTAAGGTGCCTGTACACTGTAGAGAAAAATCTAGCTATACTCGAATTTGGTCAATTTTAAATATGGTACATATTATTTAAAAACTTATTTTACACAAAAATTTAAAATCATATCGTCGCCTTTAAGTGTAAACCTGCTAACTCACAACAAGGAAATTTTACAGAGCAGAGAAAAAACAAACAAAATTTAATATTGTTGTTATGGAAAGAAACATTTTCAAATTTTTTTTCTACAACTTATGATCGTAATTTTTAGTTGAAGTTTTACTTGGACGATTCTGCATCTCTTTTTCTTTCGAACGGTATTAATATATCATATATGATAAAAAATGGAGTTAACAGGTTTACACTCTAAGGCGACGATATGTTTTATTAATCTATATGTGTTTTCTCTACTCAGGCCAGTGGAGAGCTGTTCGGGCCCTGTGGCAAAATCAAATCAGCGGGTCCCTCAATGCTGGGACAAATAAAAGTACTATATTTTTCAATTTTTAAAATATTTTATTATTTAACAAATAAATCAATAGTTCATCATTCATTCATTCTTAATCAAAATGCTATTTTCTTATTTTAAAAAGGTACTATGAACCTCCAGAATGAAATTGATAAAATAAGATCGTTAAAATATTTGGAAAAAATATTTTCTTGCACCCTTCGTCAAGGGATACAATTTTATAAAAAGTCAGCCCCTTATGAGTAAATTTTCGATTGTGAATGGGTATTGAATTTTTTTTTTTTTTTTGAAAATTATACTTTTTTTTTTAAATGAGTATTTTATATGTAAATATAATTTCTTTAAAAACATCTTTTTTGCACCCTTCGTCCCGGAGAAAAATATACAAATCTCCACCTTGGATCCCTTCACGAACCTATATATTTTAAATTATTTTTTCTAGGCTAGTTTCCACTGGTCCCCTACCTCTCCGAACTCCAGGGGTTGCGAGGGCATTATTTACACCAGTGAAAACATATATAATTTTAATTGAAAGTAATAGAAGGCAGCCCAGGGGTAGTGAGAAAAGAAAAAATTAACATATATCTAAATAATGTGTAATTTATTGGAATCCTTCCTCCTTTCCTTTCAAACCGACGTTTCAGATGAATCTTCAGGGTTTCAATGGGTCAATGAAGGAAATAAATAAAATGCTTCCTTCATTGACACATTGAAACCCTGAAAAAGGAGAATCATCTGAAACGTTTGAAAGGAAAGGAGGAAGGATTCCAATAAATTACACCTCGTACTATCGTCGCCTTAGAGTGTAAACCTGCTAAATTCATTTTTTATATGACATTTTAATACCGTTCAAAAGAAAAAGAGATGCAGCATCGTCCAAGTAAAACTGCTACTTAAAACTACGATAGTAAGTTGTAGAATAAAAATGTGAAAAATAGTTTTTTTTTCATAACAACAATATTAAATTTTGTTTGTTTTTTCTTTGCCCTGTAAAATTTCCTTGTTGTGGGTTAGCAGGTTTACACTCTAAGGCGACGATATCTTTCTTATAAACACTCAAAAAACGTTTTCGAAATTTTAATTTGATTGTATGCAGGTGGTATTTGGAATTGTTCTAACGAGAGAAAGACAATCTCTCATAAAACCTTATTTGTTAGGAACACACGTTTTTTAAACATATAACATTCCTCCGTGGTCAAATTAGACAATTCATTGCGAAGTTTCTTTATCACTATGACTTTTTGAGAGTGAACCGCATCCGCTTGATATTTTCCCTCAGACCCACAGATTTCTTTGGATCCAACTCAACATTTTTCATGAATGAAATATTTACTCATGATTGATATTAGTTTTATGGTAACACCCTCTTGCTGCATAACAAAACTAAAAAAATGGATGATTATTTAAAATTGTTAAGTCTTTTAAGGAATTTCGCCTTAAAACATTGCTTAATTTATTTTGTTAAGGTAATTTTTATTAAATAATAATTAAATTCATATCTTTTTATCTCCTTTATTGATATTTTAATTAATGAATTAAATATTAGATTAGTATTTTATTTCTTGTTCAAGTTCTATGTTTAACAAAGAGCGTAATGCCAGTCGAGGTTTTCTCTAGGAAATTATCTGTTCATGTTCGGTTCTCATCAACCGAAATGAGCGTAAATGACCCTAAAGGTCAAGAACGTTAGCAAAATATATCAAATTGAGTGGTGAATGAAGCTATAAAGGAAGGGAAATAAATGTAATCTCAGTTCCAAATCGAAATTGAATTTCTTTCTTTAAGAATGTCTTAACGATTACATATGTATTAAATTTCGAGTTGTAAATGCCAAGAGAAATATATTATCAAAATAAAAAAATAATAATTGAAATATAATAATATAAAGAGAAAGTGTAATAAATAGATTTTTATATAATACAAGCTGCCGGTAGCCTCTTCGGGTGAGTGGGCCTGGGGGCTGGAGTCTCAGGATTCAAAAAAAAAAAAAAATTGCCCCCCCCCCTCCCAAATATCATGCTAGTTTTTAAGGAATATATTTCATAAGAACAAAATTTGGTTCAGATCTGAGAAAGAACTTAGAATTTCAACACCTCAATGTAGCTGTAGTCTACAAATTATTTTAAGATATTGATGATACAATACGAAACAAACCCGTGAAAAAATTAAAGTCTATTTTCGCCTTGAGTTCTTTGTCCATTTTAATCAATACCAATATAATATAGGGTCTATGAATGTGCTTGTGCAAATAATTAATTAGAACAGAATTATAGTCGATTAAATATTTAGTGAGTAGGACTTAAGCTTCAGTTCACGCAGCAGAAATCTACACTAGCTGTAATATATAACTAAATAGCTCCCCCCCCCCCTCTCAAAAAAACTTCTATTATTACTCAAATTATTAATAACATAACGCATTGAGATACAATGTCTAAGACAGTAATATATTTTTTTACTTTACCATAGAGGGTATGGTCAAGAATTGTAATCGTGCATGAAAAAGTGGTTTTTTTCTTCTTTTTTTCGAAATATCTCAAAAACGGCTGAAACTAATTTGATTTAAAAATTGAGCAAAACCATGGCCTTTCGGTCTACAAAAAGTCCAAATAAGTGAACAGCGAAAAAATTATATTTTTTGAGATAATAATTATTTTGTCAAAATGTCTGTTAGTCTGTCTGGTTATCTGGTTTTCCGTTAGTCTGTGCGTTACCAAATTTTTGTGGACGAGCTAGCTCAAAAACTAATGTGAATATCGAAACCAAATTTCACACGTAGTTTTGGTCCATTGATTTTTCGTTTATTAGGCCACGCAGGTGGGGGCCTCCACTAACAAGAAATATTTACATAGTCGGGTGAATTTAATTACAGGAGTATTTACATAATTATAGGAATATTTACATAATATATTTACAAAAAAAATTGTTTTTTTTCTTTTTATATACAATTTTTAGCGCATGGCGATTTCCCTATAAGTTCTCCTGTTGAAGCTGTAAAAATTCATTAAAAAACCCCTCATTAAGAGCTGATTAGATTTTGGTGCATATCGACCCAAAATTAAGGGGGTGGAGGGGGGGAGTTAAAAATTAAAAATCTAGGCTATTTGAGAAAACTCAACCAAATTTTGTATACATAATCAATGGGACCACAGAAGTCTAAAAATGCAAAAACTAACCGCCCAAAATGGGTGGGAGGTGTCAAAAAATGAAAATCTAGGCCCTTCAACCAAACCCAACCAAATTTTGTATACATAATTAGTGGGACCCCAGAAGTCTAAAAATGCAAAAACTAACCGCCCAAAATGGGTGGGCGGGGGGGGGGGTACGGTCAAAAAATGAAAATATAGGTCCTTGTACCAAACTCAACCAAATTTTGTATACATAATCAGTGGGCCCCCAGGAGTCTAAAAATGCAAAAACTAACCCCCCTCCCCTACATGATTATAAAGAATTTTATTAAATATAAGTGAGGGGCCAGGTTGTATGGTAAAGTCAAGTGGATGGCCACATCAGAACACGTCAGCTTATTTTTAATTCTGGAGAAACTTGAAATATTTTGTAAAATTTTACGCAAAGGCAATTTTGTGTCTGAAGATACTGGGCAGCAGATGAAAATTTTGTAAACGCTGATCTCTTATGAAGGGTAACTGTTGTGAGATTTATCAATTCTGAACTATTGTGTCATTATGAAATCATATTAAAAATAATTAATCCAGCAGATATCTCAGATGCGTTGGTCCGTATCACTCACTATATTGCTTTTGCAAATTGGCTTCTATCCTTAAAAAATAAAAATAAAAATATATCAATCAAAAATAAATAATAATGATAATAATTATAATTCAAAAAGTGAGTATGTAAAGAAATTTCAAAATATTCAAGTTCTTCACTATATTTCATCTTTAAGCTCTTTGACCTTTTTCAAAATGTTTGCATTGGTTCCCTGAGTTAAGCTAGAAAATAATTTTGCAATGATTTGGCTTTTGTTTCGATTGGATAAAACATGAAATTCTCTTTCATAAGACAAACTATTTTTTTCAAATCAACATACAAACTAAGTAATCAAAGTATGCCACGAATATCACACACAATTCATGAATTAATTGTAGTAACAATAATTTATTTTAATAACCTTAGTCGATTTGAAAAATCAACAAATCCACATATCCACAAATAAGCTGACGTGTCTGATGTGGCCATCCAATTGACTTTATCATACAACCTGGCCCCTCACTTATATTTAATATTTAATAAAATTATTTATAATCATGTAGGGGGGGGGGGTTAGTTTTTGCATTTTTAGACTCCTGGGACCCACTGATTATGTATACAAAATTTGTTTGAGTTTGGTAAATGGCAAAGATTTTCATTTTTCGACCCTCATGGGCGGCTAGTTTTTGCATTTTTAGACTTCTTGGGTCCCACTGATTATGTATACAAAATTTGGTTTAGTTTGGTAAATGGCCAAGATTTTCATTTTTTTGACCCCCCCCCCCCTTTCGCTGAATAGTTTCAGCCGTTTTTTATATATTTTGAAAAAAAAAGAAGGAAAAAAACCATTTATTATTATGTGCTTTTAACCTAATTTTCAATTAAAAGAAGACCCACGTCTTTATTTTTACTCAAATTCATTTGGTACTTTCTCAGGCACTGAAGAATTTATTTTTTTATTTTCTAAAGCGTTTTGAAATAAAAACGTTTAAAATGTTTTTAAAAACGGCTTTTTATTACTATACAACAAATAGAAAAGCAGTTTTATCTCTTTACTTTTTTTTTTTTTTTTTTTTTTTTTTTTATTTAACAAAGCCCTTAGGTAGCACATCAGTAAAGTGTTAGTAGGGTTAGTGAGGGAGTCGAGTTTTAGCCGGTATAAATTTTTATACGCCAGCCAGGATCGAACCCCGGCCTTCCGCTCCAACATCGTCATAATGATGCCGAAGCGGAGCCAGCGCGTTAGCCGGTTCGGCTAAACCGACTCCCCATCTCTTTACTTAAATGGTTATCAATTTTTACACTTTCGATATTACACTATAAAATTGCATGGCAATTTTTATTTGAGACTCCCTCAATGGATTTGATATTAAGAGCCTTCCGAGAAATGTTGCCTACTTGCTAATCAAATCAATAACGACTCTCTTTCTTTCTTCAATTGGCGTCGAGAAAGACGCAAAGCTACCATCAAATGCAGCCAATCAAAGGTAAATAAATGCAACAGTATTCTATTTAATATTCATTTATAAATATGCAAATCACTTTCTTTTCAACCTACGGATAAAATGTGTTTAATTTATCCAATTAGTCCATAATAATTTATTATACAAAATTAAAAAAATATACCTATATACTATAATATATTATAACATAAGGACATACATATTATATTATATATTACACGACTTTTTTAATCTTAATTTAATAAACTCGAATGAAATGTAGTATTAATAATGATATTTTTTGTCTACACAATAGCATGGCCGCATCATTATGCTAGAAACTAGTTTTTGCACCATATATAATTAATTTTTTCAAATTTACAAACATTTAATAAATAGTAAAAATAAATTATGTCCTCGGGTCACAAAATCGGTAAAAAATTATATTGTATTTCCTGAGCCATTATAAAGAGTGATTGATGCTTAGAGGGTTAATTAAGTTGGGGAATCTTGACTATGGAATGAGCAGTATAAAAGGCGCCAAGCATAGTTTAATTAATTCTCACTAATCAATCAACACTTCACTTGAAAAGTGCTTAGGAAATCGGAACCCAAGCATCGTCAATTCAATTTCTATCTACACCTTAAGCGATCTCTACTGAAAAACTCATTTATCAAACATCTTTGACCTTTCTATTTATATATATATATATATATATATATACTGGTATATAAATGCCACAGTCACTTTTTGAATAAAATCATATTAATAATTCTACTTTGGTTTTGTTTTCGAGAACTATGTGAGCTGTCACTTTGGGATTTGCCCACTCTTGAAACGATCACATTACCTGTGTAGTGAAAACTGTCTGAAAGAAACATTTTTTCTAGGTTCAGATATTATTTTAATTCCACTTAACTTCACAAACTGTATAATGCCCAAATGTGATTTGTATTAAATGCATTCTAGTTTCCTGAAGAGAGAAATTTTTATTAATTATTAGAGATAAAGGTTATCTACTATAATTCAAAAACAATGGTAATTGAAAAGATAAGTGAAAACTTTTTCAAAACTCTCTATATTTATTGCAAATTTCGAAAAAGTTCATGTCAGGAATCAACTATGTCACCCAGCTAGAGTTAGAACTATCCTACTAATAATTTTAAATATAATAAAATATATTTTTTGATTGAATTAATTAACTAATTAAATAATTTCCTAATTTTAATATATGTATAATTATTTTTTATTGAGCTATTAGTTGGATAAAAACCAACAATTAATCAATAAAGAGAAATTGAAGAAACTCCTATTAATTTGTTTATCATAGCACACAGCCTGCGCAGGCCATTCTATTTTCATGATAAACCTATAAAATAATAGGTGAAGTAAAAAGTTCTGAGCCTTTTCCGTTACATGGCTTTAATGAGCCATATCTCACGATGTACACGTCGAAACTAGTCATCCATTTTTGCGATTTAAAGGTGACATAACGCTTTAAAAAAAGTTATTTGACGGTTTTGTGTTTGGTGAAGCCAGTTGTGTGTTAGAGCGTTCCAAAATGAGGTAAAAAAAGAGAAAATTCGAAACATTCTTCAGTTCCACTACGACCAAGGAGAAAAAGCGGAGCAGGCGGCCAAAAAAAATTGTGCTGTTTATGGACCCAATACAGTATCGAATGCAACAGCAAAGCGGTGGTTCCAACGATTCCGTTCTGGTAATATGGACGTCGAAGATGAGACACTCTCTGGTAAGCCAATCCTCAAAAAATCATGGAAATTGTCGAGTCGAGGCACTTATTCCATTGCCCAGGAACTGAAGATTAGCCAGAAAACCATTTGGAACCATTTGCATCAGGCTGGTCTCAAGAAGAAGCTCGATGTATGGATGCCACACGAATTGACACAAAAGACAATTTTGGACCGAATTGATGCCTGCGATTTTTTGCTGAATCGATGGCGATGGCGATGGGAATGGTGACTGTCTATGAAAAATGGGTCACCTACGAGAACAACAGGCAAAAAAGACCGTGGCCCAAACGACCGCCAAGCCCGGTTTAACCGCCAAGATGGTTTTACTGTGTGTTTGGTGGGATCGGAAGGGAATCACCCACTATGAGGTGCTCCCATCGGGCCTATCACTCAATTCGGACCAATACTGTCAACAACTGACCAGATTGAAGCAGACGATCGAAGAGAAGCGGCCAGAATAGGCCAATAGTAAGGGTGTTGTGTTCCATCAAGTAGACGCCAGGCCGCACACATCGTTAACGGCGCGCCAGAAACTCCGAAAGCTTGGATGGGAGGTTATATTGCACCCACCGTATAGCCCAGACCTGGCACAAAGCGAGTATCACCTTTTCAAGCATTTGCAAAATTTTCTTGATGGTACAAAACTGGCCTCAAGAGAGGCTTATGAAAATGAGTTGGTCAAGTTTTTCATCAATAGGGACGAGGACTTCTTCAGCCCCGGAATTATGAGATTGCCTTCAAAAAATACAAAAGTTATCGAACAAAACGGCGCATATTTGATCTGAATCGGAAAATCCTAACTTGGTTAATTTTATCGTCGAAATAAAGAGAAAAAAGGCTCAGAACCTTTTACTTCACCTATTATTATTATTAAATTAATTTAAAAAATAGTATATTATATGACAAGTGTATAAAAAGTGAGTAATATCCAACTAGCTAAAGTTACGGCATGAGCTGAGAGCTTATGCACTTGAGTACGAGTGTGAATCCAACACATGAGCCCTAAGGCGAGGGCAGTGATTCACACCAGTATTAACATATAAGCCGAAGCGAATGCCGTAACCTTGATTGTTGGGTGTTTCATACTACACCCGTGCCATACAAGTAGAAAGTAGAGGGGGATGTAAATAAAGTGGAACTTTATCCACCTCATGTGAGAAAAGTGTATGTAGATGTATATAGCCAGGCAGAAATCAGTCGGCTTACCCCCACCAAACATTTCTCGAAAATCTTACTTTCGCAGCTATTATAACAAAAAAGATATTTCCTACATTTATGAACAGGAAGAAAATGCAAATACTTTGACATCAGACTTCATGGATTTTTCGATCTTGAATTATCGTGCGTAACGGAATGTAGACACACAGACATACAGATAAATCAACTGGTGTGGGCATCACACGACTGTCACACTAGTTTCTCCCTTATTTGAAATCAACATACCAATTTTCTTCATTCACATTACTTTAATTTGGGTTTCCCCCAAGCCGTTTTGAGAAAACCGGAAAAAAGACGAAATTGCAATATACTAATAATCTTAAAGTAAACATGTATATTTCTGGTTCTTCGGTAGTTCTGACTAGAAGATGAGTATATTCATGTTGAATCTATATTCAATGAAATGAATTATATAAATATTTATTGTAATTATTCATTTTGTTGAATTAATTTGATAAAAATTTGAATTAAGTATTATATTTGATTTGAGATATAAATTAATCTAATTTTAATATATATTAATATTTCTTATAATCTTATAGTGGGTTTTAAAATTAAGAAAAAAAAACAATTAATATTGTAAAGAAAATTTTTATTAATTTTTTTTTTAAATATCTTAATTATTAAGATATCACTATTTGACAAAAAATCTAAGTAGTTTTATGATAAAAAAAAACATTCGTTTAGATATACCTAATAAAAGTTTTTCTAGGAGTAAACAAGACAATCATTAGATATTAAGAGATATCTAATAGAATAAAATAGATTACTCAAGTATATATGTAATTTGGATTAAATAACTAAAAATTTGAAATATCGATATATCTATATTATTAATAAAATACCTTCCGAACAAATAAAAGCTCATTAAATATGTAATAACTCTATCAATATATTTATTATAAATAAATTGTTTTTTCAGTGTACGAGATATGAACGATTAAAATATTTTTTTGGGGACACTCCTTTAATTTACACTCTTTCTTTATTTCAATAGGATTTAAATTTATGCCACGATCAGTACTAGGACACTTGAAATGTAGATCAATTTTAAAAATAATCGTTAAAGCCGTTTTCGAGAAAATCACAAAAAACGAAAAATCTTTCATGTAAATGTCAACTTACTGTGTTCCGATTTCAACCAAAAGCTTGATACCGTTCCTAGTCTACCTTGAGCTTAAGTTTCGAATTTCGTAGCTCTGAGGCTTGCGTTTGCGAATCGCTGGGGGTAGGCACATACATAAAAAGGTACAGATCATAGACCAACGTATTTTTGGTCACTTTTTAGCCGCTGGGGACCACAATAACCGGTTTAATATCCTAAATACTGTTTCAAATTATTAAGGGCATTGATTCCTTCTACCTAGAAGTCCCAAAGAGAAATTAACTTTTTTCATAGAAGCTCTCAGAGAGTCAGACCCCGGAAGGCAAATGCAATTCTTCACATTAAATCATGATATAGAATATAAGTATATGTGAAAGTAAAAATGAAAAAAATAATATCTAACACCCTTAATTTTATTAGAGCGCGAGCCCTCTGCCACCAATTAGATGGCACACCGGTCTGATAACAAGCTGAGAGAAATTAAATGTAAAGAAATGAGTAACTATTTGAAAAAAAGAAAGATTTCTCAAAATCAACTTGTGATATATAATCAATTAATTTTACGAACATGAATTTAGTTCGTATCAAAGATTTTAATAGATATGTTTATATTGCATGTAGTTGGAGAAGGGTCTAGTCGGGCAGGGTCAGGGGACGCCATTTAAGAAAAAGGCTGCCCGCAGAAGATTTGGCTGCTCGCTTTATTAATTTTAAAGGTGAGAATATTTCAATTGTTTTTTTATATTAATATTCAATTATAGGGGCGACTGTGGGTCAGTGGATAGAGCGTAAGCCAATGCTGACTTCGAAGTACACTGGTTCGAGACTGAGTCTCGGCAGATCAGATAATTGCAGTCGCCTCCTCTTGGAAAGCAATGGCAACCTACCAAGAGTATACTTGCCTAGCAACCTTCTCCAAAATAGCCGTTCGGAACCGGCGTTAAAAATTATACAATTTATTATATTGTGTTCGGTCATAGTGTATTTGTTATGTATTTTACACTTTTTACACTCCTACCTATTATAATTTGTACTTAATAATAATAAGAATATAGATGAGTAATATAGAACTCAATTACCTCAACCTTTGATGGAAAAAATCACAATATTACTTTTTTCCTGAATCCAAGCCGCTGTAATAGATTATTTTTATTTTACATTCCCGAAAGATTGAATACAACACTTGTGACATGAAATAAACATCATCTTTAACATTGGATTCAGTAAAGTTAATTCAGGATTTTTCCAAGTTTGTTTTCATATTAAAATTAAAATTTCATTTATTCGCATATATATTTTTTAAGGGTTTATTCGATTAGTAGAGAATAGAATCGCATATAAAGGGTATCTTAAAAGGACATCATTTTTATATGTATTTTAGTTAGTTAGAATTTATAATAAATATATTAAGATTTGATTTAGTTTGGCTAAGAATAGACTCGAAAACAAGTTTAGTCTTGTTTGATTAAATTGAAATAAATAGGACAATCGGAATACTTATAAAATTTCCCTTTTAACCATTAGGAGTATTTGTACTATAACTATCGCTCTCTGTTTCAGGGTCCAAAGTCCACTCCCACTACCAGCCCATGCCACTTGGGCCCTTGTGACTGGAAATGTGAACTCCACCAAGCCAAAAACGATGCTCTCCAGCAAGGGCGCGATTACGCTCCCACCCACGCATCTTACAGGTAATCAAGTAATATTTTTTCATTTATTTGAGAGTTTTTATTATTCAACTTAACCTTTATTTATACATCTATTTCATACTTTTAAAAATAAATTATCTCAAAATTAACCCATTTCTATCAAGGTGTTTTTTTTTTTGATCGGCAGCTATTTACCTTTCCAAAACTTTTTATTAATATTTTATTTTTAATTTTTGTTTTATTCAATAAAATTGATCGAAAGGTTAAACATAATGAATAAATAAATAAAATTATACTCGGGGAGTATTATTTACAATAGACGTATATTAATTAGGTACGTATATGTATGTTAATTCTGTATAATAAGCTACTTATACCTAGTTTCATTGTGTTTATGAATAAAGGAGAATACTGTCAAATTATTGGAAATTTAATTAATACTCCAGTAATGGAACATTGCCAATTAAATTATAAGGACATACATATTATTAACAATTTGAAAGTGGTGGATGGTGAAAGAGGAGGAACCAATCGACTTGATTGGGGAATACGATTCGAAATAATTATCGGAAAAGAGGTTTTTTTATCTAATTAGATTTTTCCTTATTAAAAACAAGGACTAAAGATGAATAAGGACACTCGATGTTGGAGAAGTAATCTCCGGAATCGAAGCAAAAATACATACAATGTATACATTAATTAATGTAAAATAATTGGTTTAATAAATTCCTATAAAAAAAAAAAAACACAATTTGAAAGATTGGGATGGATTGAGTCAAATCGGAAAAGCATATAAAGCTTTTTTTATTTAATTAGTTTTTTCCTCTTATTAAAAACAAGGACTAAAAAGATGATCAAGGACAGTCGATGGTGGAGAAGTAATCTCCGAAGTCGAAGCTCAAATACAATGTATACAATTAATTCATGTAAAATAATTGGTTTAATAAAATTAAAAAAATACAATTTGAAATAGATGTGGGCGATAGATAACCGTGTTGATTCTTAATGTTTCATTTGTAATCAGACCTAGCGGTTTCTGCACCAAGGCCCTTTTTCAGTGAACGAATGTTTTGTTAAAAGAGCCTTTCACAAGGACCATTCTCTGAAGAGAAAGTGAGTGAAGGAAATATCCCAGTTTCCCCACACATTAAAGAGTCATTGAATTAAAATAAAAAATATAAGAATGTTGAAATAAAAACAAAACTTAACAAACCAGCAATCAAAAAGAAAATAAATTATAGGAAACAATAAGAAATGAGATGATTTGGGGTGAAAATAAATGAAGTGAAAAATTGAAAAAAATCACTGAAAAAACTTCCAAGTTTGACTAGGGCTTACATATCGAAGGAGTTCTATATATACCTATATATTGTACCCGGATTCGATTCCCTTGGGGGTGAATTAACCTCTAACATATATTAAAAATGATCAATTTCCTCTCGGATCTAGTATATAGATGACAACTTTTACTTCGTTAGAAATATAAGGTTTACTACTATAGACGATTTGAACTTTTTATTCATTGTTTTTTTTTTAATTTTAAATGATAATCCAAATATTAAATAATTTAACTACCCCAAATTGTTCATATAACTAAAATAAAAGCTTTTGGGGAATTTAAAATGAAATTTCGAATGTGTACCGAGCTA
>JALMQS010000144.1:1678014-1692816 GCA_024734495.1 Forficula auricularia
CCAAGCCCGGTTTAACTGCCAAGATGGTTTTACTGTGTGTTTGAAAGGCAGGATCGGAGAATCACCCACTATGAGGTGCTCCCATCGGGCCTATCACTCAATTCGGACCAATACTGTCAACAACTGACCAGATTGAAGCAGACGATCGAAGAGAAGCGGCCAGAATTGGCCAATAGTAAGGGTGTTGTGTTCCATCAAGTAGCCGCCAGGCCGCACACATTGTTAACGGCGCGCCAGAAACTCCGAAAGCTTGGATGGGAGGTTATATTGCACCCACCGTATAGCCCAGACCTGGCACAAAGCGAGTATCACCTTTTCAAGCATTTGCAAAATTTTCTTGATGGTACAAAACTGGCCTCAAGAGAGGCTTATGAAAATGAGTTGGTCAAGTTTTTCATCAATAGGGACGAGGACTTCTTCAACCCCGGAATTATGAGATTGCCTTCAAAAAATACAAAAGTTATCTAACAAAACGGCGCATATTTGATCTAAATCGGAAAATCTAACTTGGTTAATTTTATCGTCGAAATAAAGAAAAAAGGCTCAGAACCTTTTACTTCACCTATTATTATTAATTTAATTTAAAAAATAGTATATTATATGACAAGTGTATAAAGTAAAGTAATATCCAACTAGCTAAAGTTACGGCATGAGCTGAGAGCTTATGCACTTGAGTACTGATGTGAATCCAACATATGAGCCCTAAGGCGAGCGCAGTGATTCACCAGTATTAACATATAAGCCGAAGCGAATGCCGTAACCTTGATTGTTGGGTGTTTCATACTACACCCGTGCCATACAAGTAGAAAGTAGAGGGTTGTAAATAAAGTGGAACTTTATCCACCTCATGTGAGAAAAGTGTATGTAGATGTATATAGCCAGGCAGAAATCAGTCGGCTTACCCCCACCAAACATTTCTCGAAAATCTTACTTTCGCAGCTATTATAACAAAAAAGATATTTCCTACATTTATGAACAGGAAGAAAATGCAAATACTTTGACAGCAGAACTTTCATGGATTTTCAGTCTTGAATTATCATTGCGTAACGGAATGTAGACACACACAGACATACAGATAAATCAACTGGTGTGGGCATCACACGACTGTCACACTAGTTTCTCCCTTATTTGAAATCAACATACCAATTTTCTTCATTCACATTACTTTAATTTGGGTTTCCCCCAAGCCGTTTTGGGAAAACCGGAAAAAAGACGAAATTACAATATACCAATAATCTTAAAGTAAACATGTATACTTCTGGTTCATCAGTGATTCTGACTAGAAGATGAGTATATTCATGTTGAATCTATATTCAATGAAATGAATTATATAAATATTTATTGTAATTATTCATTTTTTTGTTGAATTAATTGGATAAAAATTTGAATTAAGTATTATATTTGATTTGAGATATAGAAATTAATCTAATTTTAATATATATTAATATTTCTTATAATCTTCTAGTGGGTTTTAAAATCAAGAAAAAAACAATTAATATTGTAAATAAAATTTTTATTAATTTTTTTTTAAATATCTTAATTATTAAGATATCACTATTTGACAAAAAAATCTAAGTCGTTTTATGATAAAAAAAAAACATTCGTTTAGATATACCTAATAAAGTTTTTCTAGGGTAAACAAAACAATCATTAGATATTAAGAGATATCTAATAGAATAAAATAGATTACTCAAGTCTATATTTTATTTGGATTAAATAACTAAAAATTTGGAATGATTTCGATATATCTTGATTATTAATAAAAATACCTTTCGAACAAATAAAAGCTCATTAAATATGCACAACTCTATCAATATATTTTATTATAAATAAATTGTTTTTTCAGTGTACGAGATATGAACGATTAAAATATTTTTTTGGGGACACTCCTAATTTACACTCTTTCTTTATTTCAATAGGATTTAAATTTATACACGACTAGCATTTTAGGACACTTGAAATGTAGATCAATTTTAAAAATAATCGTTAAAGCCGTTTTTGAGAAAATCACAAAAAACGAAAAATCTTTCATGTAAATGTCAACTTACTGTGTTCCGATTTCAACCAAAAGCTTGATGTACTGTTCCTAGTCTACCTTGAGCTTAAGTTTCGAATTTCGTAGCTCTGAGGCTTGCGTTTGCGAATCGCTGGGGGTAGGCACATACATAAAAAGGTACAGATCATAGACCAACGTATTTTTGGTCACTTTTTAGCCGCTGGGGACCACAATAACCGGTTTAATATCCTAAATACTGTTTCAAATTATTAAGGGCATTGATTCCTTCTACCTAGAAGTCCCAAAGAGAAATTAACTTTTTTCATAGAAGCTCTCAGAGAGTCAGGACCCCGGAAGGCAAATGCAATTCTTCACATTAAATCATGATATAGAATATAAGTATATGTGAAAGTAAAAATGAAAAAAATAATATCTAACACCCCCTTAATTTTATTAGAGCGCGAGCCCTCTGCCACCAATTAAGTGCGACACCGGTCTGATAACAAGCTGGAGAGAAAATTAAATGTAAAGAAATGAGTAACTATTTGAAAAAGAAAGATTTCTCAAAATCAACTTGTGATATATAATCAATTAATTTTACGAACATGAATTTAGTTCGTATCAAAGATTTTAATAGATATGTTTATATTGCATGTAGTTGGAGAAGGGTCTAGTCGGGCAGGGTCAGGGGACGCCATTTAAGAAAAAGGCTGCCCGCAGAAGATTTGGCTGCTCGCTTTAATAATTTTAAAGGTGAGAATATTTCAATTGTTTTTTTATATTAATATTCAATTATAGGGGCGACTGTGGGTCAGTGGATAGAGTGTCGGGTCGCTGACTTGAAGTACACTGGTTCGAGACTGAGTCTCGGCAGATCAGATAATTGCAGTCGCCTCCTCTTGGAAAGCAATGGCAACCTACCAAGAGTATACTTGCCTAGCAACCTCTCCAAAATAGCCGTTCGGAACCGGCGTTAAAAATTATACAATTTATTATATTGTGTTCGGTCATAGTGTATTTGTTATGTATTTTACACTTTTTACACTCCTACCTATTATAATTTGTACTTAATAATAATAAGAATATAGATTTATAATATAGAACTCACTCAATTCAACCTTGATGGAAAAAAAATCACAATATTACTTTTTTCCTGAATCCAAGCTGTAATAGATTATTTTTATTTTACATTCCCGAAAGATTGAATACAACACTTGTGACATGAAATAAACATCATCTTTAACATTGGATTCAGTAAAAGTTAATCTTGTGATTTTTTCCAAGTTTGTTTTCATATTAAAATTAAAATTTCATTTATTCGTATATATATTTTTTAAGGGTTTATTCGATTAGTAGAGAATAGAATCGCATATAAAGGGTATCTTAAAAGGACATCATTTTTATATGTATTTTAGTTAGTTAGAATTTATAATAAATATATTAAGATTTGATTTAGTTTTATTAAGAATAGGCTCGAAAACAAGTTCAGACTTGTTTGATAAAATTGGAATAAATAGGCCAATCGGATGCTTATAAAATTGCCCTTTTAACTATTTAAGGTATTTGTACAATAACTATCACTCTCTGTTGCAGGGTCCAAAGTCCACTCCCCACTACCAGCCCATGCCACTTGGGCCCTTGTGACTGGAAATGTGAACCCCACCAAGCCAAAAACGATGCTCTCCAGCAAGGGCGCGCGATTACGCTCCCACCCACGCATCTTACAGGTAATCAAGTAATATTTTTTCATTTATTTGAGAGTTTTTATTATTCAACTTAACCTTTATTTATACATCTATTTCATACTTTTAAAAAATAAATTATCTCAAAATTAACCCATTTCTATCAAGGTGTTTTTTTTTTTTTTGATCGGCAGCTATTTACCTTCCCTACCCTCGTTACATTTATAGAATATATATGTGAAAGTAAAAAATAATGGATGAAAAAATGATTTTTCTCCATGTTTTAGCTATTTTTATAAACAAAAAAATAATTTTCGATTGAATTCAATACTACACGAAGCCTACCCCACAGGCGTACCGAAAAATTCTGAAGTCTTATTTACTTGAAATATGAGATTTGTGATCTTAAAATTTTCGCGATTAAATTATAGATAAATGGGATACAAATTAAACCTCCATTATTTTTATTTCTAGAATATAAGAGTCAGCAAACTTGTTGCAATTTTTTGCATCCTGTTATAAAAAACGAAATTTATTGATTATCATGGACCGTCGCGTTTGATTTTGGGTTGGAATTTCCAATTATTTTATCTCTATAGTCTTCCGATAAATTTTTGATTATATCTACTGTTTTCGTTTTGAAAGATGGGAATAGGAATTTTATAGAAGTGAAATAGTAGGCATGATATAAAGTGATTCGACTGTATACTTTATGATGATGGGGATTTCGTTATTTGTGGGTCCAGAGGAATTCCAACCATTTAGCTCGTTCAATTTATTTGCAGTCTATCATTAAAAATCAGTGGATATCTTCTCTATTAAACTGTTAAGTAAAAGGGGTTTTTAATTTTGACCTGATATATCTAAGCGAATATACGTTTCTTCGGAAATAAGTAGTTATAGTGTGAAACCTAACATAGCATATAAGATGGAAGAGATCAAAGTGCGGCCGTCGAAGAAGATCATAGTGAACAACTAATTTTAAAATTAATAAATTTGACTTCAATGCTTGTTAAAGGAAATGATACGATCCTTCAAAAAGAAAAATTAATTAATTTTTATAATGAACTTCGGGGTGTTTGACCGATAAATTACAAACATCTTCAATACCAGCATAGATTAATTATATGTGTATATTTAATTGAAAATTCCATCCTTAAAATACTTATTAGATATAGCCAAAGAGGATCCTATCTTTATAAAATTCTACTTTCGTCGGAAATTTCGTTTTTAAATATTTTGTGATAAATATATTGAACTAACCGAAAATCTTTACTCAAAGAGGCCAATCCAATTTAAAAAATTATGTTGAAATTTTACAATGATATAGTTTAAGTTAAACAATGTTTAATAACAAAAAAATATGAAGAATTTCATGAATGAATAAAAATGTTCGTGACTTTGGCAATTTCTATTGAACTATACTTGAACAGAGGCGCAAGAGGCGTAGCGGGTCTTAAGCCCTCAGCCACCTGGCATCACGTAATCGAAAATTTGCTACATTAAGCTGACTAAAAAAAAGTAGGAGTTAGTAAAAAGAGAGAGAAAATGCCTGTCGGTGAATATTTCATTTAAGTTGAGTGAATCATTTGACTCAATCAAGTCTATTTATATGGTTTGATATTGACCTTTAATATGATCATCGATTATAAGAAGGAAATGCTAAATTATTTCCACTAAAACAATTATAATACATTAAAGAATCGTAAATACTTTCGATGTACATGGGAAAATAAAACATTTTTATTTAATTAGCGCAAAAAAGCATTACTTTTCTAGTTAAAAGTTTTTTTTTTTTTTTTTTTTTTTTTTTTTTTTGATACTATTATTGTAGTAAATGATTTTACGCTTTTTAAAGATCATTTAGAAAAACAAAAACAAATCATTTTAATAACATTTGAAAATTGATGAGATTGCTTTTCTGCTTCCGTGATTTGAAGATGTAGAGACAATTTCCTCTTCGTTTAAATAGTTTTTGACAATAATCCTTATATCTCTGATACTGAAGTCCGTAGCCAGAGGGGTAGGGGGAGGGTGTTGGAACCACCCCCGAAATGTTGAGAATTGCCCCTTGAAACTATGCAACCATATTATTTCATTTCAAGAAGCAATATATGGGAGACGGGGATTAGTTGTTACAGGGGCAAGTTGTTACATTCAATTTTAAAATCGTGCCATTAAAGATAATACGGCAACTTTGTTTACATGAGGTTTGGCGTTCCCGAATCTGATTCTCCCTGTAGTTATATTAAGATCCCCGACGTCGTTTACAAGTGAGTTCACTTTTTGCTTTTTTTATGGTGTCTGAGTAATAATTTTTCTGTCAACACTTTTTTATAGCAATTAGTGATGAACTCCTACATCGACGAAAATTTGCTGTATGAAAGAGTGATAAAAGACGCAATATTTTCTATGCTTGTTTGCTGTGATCAGTTTTGTATTTATGTAGTTATGGCCGACTTAGTAAAAAAATGCCAACGGGGCTAGTTATTACAACAGCCACGGGCTCAAATGTTACACTGTAACAACTAACCCCGAGATTAATTTGTCATGATTAGCACCTTTCTCTAGAGCCGCGGTTCCTAACCTGCGGTATAATTACCCCCTTGGGGGTATATTAGCTATTTTAAGGGGGTAATCAGAGTTAATAATATAGTAGCGCAAAATTTTTTCCAGTTCTCAAGTATATTTGTTTTTGTTGTCAAAGGTTTAGCTAATTTCTAAATTTAAATACTAATTTCACCATCAAAGTTCTAGAAATTGAAACTCAAAGAACATTGAGAATTTTTAGTAGAAAAACAAATAGTATACAATCAATAATCCTAAAAGCTTTTTAATTTTAATTTCTCATATTTTTTAACAATGGCTAAATACACATGTGACTTGCTTGGTCATAGGGGTAACAAAACTGAAAAGGTTAGGAAACACTGCTCTAGAGGGTATAGAGCAGTGTAGAGAAAATGGAATATAATGATAAACTACCGCCACATTGCTCCCACAAGCTCCAGCCCCTAGACCGGTCGGTACATTTTCCATTCAAGAAATATATAAATTCCAAGTCCGATGGATACGCAACAATTTAGGAAAGATGATGAGCATTTACGACATTCCAGGGATCGTTAGAGATGTTTTGATATTAGCTACAAGTCCCAAAAACATTCAATCTGGATTTCGAGTACATAAAATCGAAGAAAAAAAAAGAACAAGACTACTAAGAAATAAGATACAGATGAATCAAAAGTCAAAGCTCATATTGTTTGTTATGTTTTGAGCGTTAAGCAATTCAACGCCTGGGGAAAAATACATTAAGTGCACCAAATGCTGACAATGGGTTCACAAGCAATGCACAAAGGGGCCAATCCATTTTTCGAATTTCCAAACTGTGATTTGGATGATGATTTTTTATTTATTTTTAATGCTTGTGAAACCCTGTCAAACTGGTATTATGGTTAAGTTAGTCTTATTATTGATAATGATTTTTTGTCTTTCTGTCATAAAGCAAGAATACTTTCATTTTTATATTTGATATAAAATGTTTAAATTAATAAATATCTAAACTACGATATGCATTTATATATATAACAACTTGCCCCAAGCCTGTAACAACTAACTCCGATAGGGGGTCAATTTTTACAAGCTGCACGACAGTCTAAATTGCTTATAAAATTTCTTCAGCTCATTTTAGAGCTAAACGTATAGATGGTTGTGTAGAGGAAGGTTTATTAGATATCCCAACCATATCGATTGCCTTAATTATTGAAATAAAAAAAATTAAAAAAAAATCAAAACTAAAAAATGTAACAACACAGGTCTCCCCTACTTTTCAAAACAAAAAATGTTTTTTATAGAAATATTTGAAATAACGGATAATAATTTGAAAATTTAAAGATCCTCTTGAAATTTTGAAGTCGACCTTATATATTTATGAAAATACTCTAAATGTTTGAAATTTTAGGGATGAGCCGCATCCATAGACCGCACGCCACTGATATACATATGTATATTGCTATTTTTTTTTAATAAAAAAGTGATAATTATATAATACTTACCGTACATTCCCACGGACTAAATGAAAAAATCGCACTTTTTGAGCTCTGGACGAGACCCCATGTAATTTTGACAAAAGCTCCAGGTCCTAAAATTCACCCGATTGAATACTACAATTTATTACTTTGGTTGAGGCCATGGGTTCCGTAGTCTTTATCTGATGATCCTATGAAGTCGCGCTTGCACTTTATCCATCCTCCGCTATGGATAAATTAAAAAGAAATCTCGTATGAAATTTTAAAAGCTAGTTTTTATTATATCTTCATATTGTAGATTTAACATTTATTCAGGATATTTAATAGAAGCTAGAAGAATTTGCAATCTTAGGATTCGCAGAGCCCCTTGGGTACGTGTGAGCTGTCCGAACAGGATTAATGGGACTATGGCTAGGCACACAGTCGATTTTCAGTCGAACAATTTAGTTGGATTGGTTGAAATCATGATGCATTATCAATTTATAACTAACTCTAATTAACTAACTAAGCTCGATTTTTTATCATAAGTGATCATCTATCCCTTTTGATTTAACAATCGAGTTGATCTTCAATTGTGTTGTGTATTCACCTACATTAAACTTAATATATTTATGTCCATCAACTAAACTATCGCTCGACTGAAAATCGACTGTGTTTGCCTAGCCTATATCTTTATTTTTAATTGAATTTATTTAACCTGGTTTCTCTGTCTATCCGTACAAGTCTATCTTGTAATCAAATTTAGACGCTGACCCGAAATTGGGAGAGGTTCAAATACTAAAATTCTAGGCCGTTTGTCCGATCTGAACCAAATTTTGCAGAGATATTCTTTCCGACCTCGTAAAGCTATTGATGTGAAAATCAAATACCCATGATATGCAAGAGACGCACAAAATTAAAATTGTAAAATGTTTTTCTGGCTCCAGAATATTTGAATTTTCAAAACAAAAAACTAATAGATTTTAGGTTTTTTAGCTTTAAAATTTCTTGTTTAAAAAGGAAGAAAAAAACACTCGAATTATCATATGATTAGCTATCCATCGGTTTTAGCTAACGAGCTGATTTTTAACACAAAAGTTTGTGTTCGCTCGAAGTTGCAGCTTTTTAGCCTGAACTGTTCACTGAAAAATATAATTAATTACCAAAATTGGAGAAAGTGTAAGGAGTATTAAAAATGTTTGAACTTTTTATCATTTAAATTGTCTAAAACCAAATTCTAATCAACTGTCATTCTTTTTAGTAACGAAAATGAAAATTGTAAAATTTAGTTATACAGTTTCGTCTAATATTTTGCCCAAACTCTATTAAAAATTAAATTTTCTAATTAATGTTCGAAGAATTAAATTTAAAATTTTTAAACTCATCCTACTCTAACAAGCATGACACCTGTTTTAATCAAAAGCAAACAGAAGGGGAAAGAATATTTAAATTATTCATTTTCACCTTTACTTTATCTCATAACTCATAAGTAGAGACCGAATTTTTATGCAGTAAAGATATGCCATAAAATATGCAGTTAAAAATTCTGAAATATGCACATAATATGCAGAATACATTGAAATATGCAATATATGCAGTAAAAGATGGCAAAATAAATTTTTTTATGCACTAAAAAATTAAAGTTGAAGTCAAAGTGTCAAATATCTACTTTTATTACGTAAAAAAATACACAACATTCTTGTTACATTTAATATAATATTATTAAAAAATCTTTAAACTCAAAGAAATAATAGGTACACTTGAATAAAATAAACATAATAAATATCATTATGTTTCAAAAATGTCAACGAAAATATATGGGGGGGGGGGGGGGGCGTAGTTTTATTTCACAGATACGATGTCATGTATTGTATTGCTTTGATTTTTTTTACCATATATTAACAAGCTTTTCTTATTGAGGTACAAATAATAAACTAATAAAATAACGCAAAGATTTGACCGGCTATAATAATCTGATCCCTACACTAATTTACACACACTTCAACACACCCACATGAACACTCAATGACCAAAATGGCCTATAGTTCTCGAAGGGCGTTAAGAAATAAAGAAATAATTAACAAATGATCTAAAAAATAATTAAAATTTGATTGTAGCTGTGAATAATTTATGTTATATATAAGTGTCCTCCTGTTTTATTTCTTCTTTTTTTTCATTCTTTCTCCGAAAAGTTACTTTTAAAACATTTGTATTTGGCACGAAATGTACAATATTTGATAAAAAAATCCTTTAAATATGCAATTTTA
This sequence comes from Forficula auricularia, assembly GCA_024734495.1. Lineage (NCBI taxonomy): Eukaryota > Metazoa > Arthropoda > Insecta > Dermaptera > Forficulidae > Forficula > Forficula auricularia. The sequence goes on from JALMQS010000144.1 coordinate 1,687,961, forward strand.
TGCAATATTACTCAAATATGCAAAAATATGCAGTATAAAATTTAACCCACAGTATGATGGAGTTAGATGCATGATTCGGATAGATAATTGATCCCCTGGGTCGTATGTGTTGGCGAACAAAATATGCAATTGCATAGGAATCCAGTCTCTACACATAACCCACGAACCAAGTCATGGATTCTGGAACTATGAAACCAACAGAGAACTCATTATTAAAGATCACTCTAACAATTAAACTATTATTATCTAAATTATATATTTAAGGAAGAAATTATAGGTATAATAATTGTAAGATAAATCTCAAATTTGAACTTTGTGGATTTGAAATTTGTTCAAAAATCATATTCAATTCTAAATAAATTAATAAATCAATTTCCCAAGGTTATTTGTTTCAATTAAACCTTATTTAGATTCAATGTTGTTCATTTAAATTGATACATTTTGCAAACTATTCTTTCACGACTACTAAAATAATTGCCCTTGAAATCTTTGTTATTTCTTCCTTAATTCTATTTTCCATACCTATACTTAAAAAATTATATTCTTTAATTATAATATTTGATGAATCCAACTGATCATTCCATCTTAACTAAAAAATAGAACCGACCATACGGAATTTTTGGTCGACTCAATATAAAATTTATAATGATAACTGAATGAAAAAGTAAATTCATATCATAAATTATTATACCGGTATGATTGCTTAAAACCGAGGGATGAACCGCGACCTAATATGCTGTACACCTACTTCCACTTGTACTTCCAAATATTTCCAAGTACTTCCAAATATTTCCCAGTATTTCCAAATATTTCCAAGGACTTCCAAATATTTACAAGTATTTCCAAATATTTCCAAGCAATTCCAAATATTTCCAAGTAATTCCAAATATTTCCAAGTACTTCCAAATATTTCCAAGTACTTCCAAATATTTCCAAGTGCTTCCAAATATTTCCAAGCACTTCTAAATATTCCCAAGTACTTTCAAATATTTCCAAGTACTTCCAAATATTTCCAAGTACTTCCAAAATACTACCAAAAAGGTGTTAAAATATCTTTTAAAATTAAAAAAAAATCTATATTAAACTTAAGGATGAGCCAGTAAGCTTGGAATTGGATGAATTATTAACAGAGAGTGATGGTTGCAAATTTCTGAGATTTCCAAAATAATGGCATTCAGTGAATTAGTTAGTATAAACTGAAAGTTTGTTTGAAGGGGGCTATAAAAAAATTACTACTACTTACTTTAACAAAATTCAGATTACAGATGTTGTCACTGTGATAGAAAAATTTTAGAAAATCGAAAACCTAATTAAAATATTAGGTTGATGCATAATTATGGAACGTTTGTATTGGCGCGTTTTTCTTTAGCCAAAAATGGCGTTTTGTTTATTTTTTTTATAAAAACAATCTTCTCTATTTATAGTTAATAAAAATGCGTGTCGAAAACCATATTCATATTCGTCATATTGTGCTCTACCACTACGAGAACGGATGGAAGGCAGCACAGTCATTTCGCGATCTCAACGAAATTTTTGGCGAAGGAACAATTACTGATAGTGCAGTACGGAAGTGGTTTGCCCGTTTCAAATCAGGTGACACAAGTTTGGAGTATAAAGAAGGAAGAGGTCGGCCATCGGATTTTGATGATCAGGCACTTCTGACAGCCGTGGAAGAGGATGAAAGCCTTTCAACACGAATGCTGGCTGCAGACTTCAATGTCGACCAATCAACGATAGTTCGACGCCTCCAAAAGCTTGGCAAGGTATGGAAATTGGCTGGATGGGTCCCCCACGAACTCTCCGACAACAACAAGGCTGATCGTGTTCGAATTCGCGAAAAGACCGCGCAAAGAGAACCACATCGTGTTCCATCACGATAACGCACTTCCACATGTTGGGCACCGGGACGTCGAATTCATCACCAATAAGGGCTGGGATCTACTCCCACATCCGCCGTACTCACCGACCGAAACACCGACGGACTATCACATCAACCGCTCTTTGAAAAACTGGCAAAAGACTAAAATCTTCGACGATATGGATGACTTGGTGGCCGATGTCAAAGCGTGGACTGCCTCCAAGAATCGTGACTTCTTCGCCCGTGGAATCGACCGACTGCCAAGCAAATGGGAAGCAGTTATTGAAGTAGATGCTAAATACGTTCCCGAATAATTATTTAAACATGTTTTTGTTAAATTTTATTATTGTTTTTGCTGAATAAAAATATTATTAAAAAACGTTCCATAATTATGCATCAACCTAATATATTTTTACTTATTATCTATTAAAATGTTTCACCTAGAACCGACACCAAATTCTTTAAAGATTACTAATATATCTAAGTTATTTTTACTAATATATTTAATATATTTTGTTCGCAAAAAAAATTAACTTTCCGAGAGAAAAATTTCTTATTTCGTGTCTTTTATATATATATAATCTTCTCGTTTTAAAAATTAATTATGTACAAACATTTTTCAATTGAGTTTTATGAACTTGTATTCACCAACAGCTTTCCTTCTTGACCAATTCATTATATTATTATTATCATTTCAACAAAATTTGTGTTAAATATATAAATTAGCTTGAATACTTTGGCATAAGTATAAAGTAAGACCCTCTATTTCTTGAATATTCTTGGCCGCAATTTAGTTTGAAAATTGCATGAATTAGATTTTAAATAATAATATATCTCAGGACTATAAGTGGATAAAGGGACAGAGATAATCTTGAAAACATTCATAGTATTCCATAGAGAGTTTCATGAGTGAAAGTAGATTTAAAATAAAATGAAGATTCATCTCGAGATGAGTTAAGTCAAATGATAAATTATTTCCTTGTATCATCCACGGAGACACTTCACAGCAACATTTTCATTTTCTTGCAAAGAATCCGAAATGCAATGAAAGAAGAATGAATGACTTCAGACAGACAACAATTGGTGTCGTGATAAACGGCTTTTGTTATGTAAGGAGGATCGCGCAAGTGCCTTGCGTGGGAGACACGGTCATTTCTTTAGAATACCTTCTTTGACATGGAAATATTTCAATTGCTCTCTATTAATGATTCGATATGCCTCTATATAGGAAATTTTCTACAGAACGTATAATTGAGAAATCACCAGGGAGGAGCATTCTTTAGGAATGTCACCTTTCTATTATAGATTTACAATATCAAAGAAGAAAACATTCTTCAACTATCAGTAATTATATAAGTATTCCAAGAACAAAATAATGAACATTTTTCAATTTTTACTTATTTCATCCCACACTCACTGGGAGATAGATCCAAGAAAGGAATTGTTTCAGAATTTATTTATTTATTGAATACACGTGATTTGAAATGTCTTAATAAAAACAAAAAACAGAAGCACATAGCATGTTTATTCTGGTTCCAAAATATTTTATATATATAATCTACTACAAACTAAATTTATTTTAAAATCCCTGACTTAAAATCTTTCAGATGAATAAATGAGCCGTTTATTTTGAAAGTGGCCTAAGTCCAATTTTGAAGAAAATGAGTTAATGACAGATTTAGCTAGACATAGATATCTTCTTTTCAAATTTATAATATAATAACCAAAGGACTACAATATCCTCACCAATTCGTCAAAATAAATACATAAAAATATATGTATATAAAAAAATACAAATACTCAAAATAACAAATAATGGACTTAGGCCACTTTCAAAATAAACGGCTCAAATAATATTTTAAAAACTAAAAAACACGCTTTTAAAAAGTACAAAATAATGTAATAATCAAAAAATGTCGGGGCAGAAACATGTACTTTTAATTAATTTCGACAAAGTTCCCCACGCCTTTTGATTATTACATTATTTTGTACTTTTTAGAAGCGTGTTTTTTTTAGTTTTTTTTTTTAAATTTAATATATTTTTTACTTTTTAGTCTTAATTATTTTTATAGAAAAATGTTTGCGGAATTTAACAGAACAAACGTCACATTGATAGATACTTAGATAGATAGATACAGACAGGTGAAGCTAATATAAAGCATGTAAAAATGCTTAACATTAGAAATAAATCGTTAGAAGATAACAGTCCCAAGTTCAATTGCATATATTTATTCTCAGGTCCATTCAAGGAATCAGAAAGTTACAACTCTAAATTATAACCGTTTTAACGAGGTTTTTGTTTTATAGTCTAGTTTTTCTTGTTTTCATTTCAATATCGTTTCGGCTCATAACACAGTCACTCTCTAACACTTATACTAATTTAACCAATAAAAAATAAATGATTAAAAAAATCTACTCGAAGAAAAAAATCACACAAATTTTCTTTTAATATACCATATATTATTTAATATCTTAATATCTAACAATTCTTTAATAAGTACTTCTTCTTCATGTACCATACTCACGACGCATCGATCGGTCAAGATATCTCGCTTTAAGAATATGTTTGTTTTTTAAATTAAGAGGAAAAGTCTGCCGTATAATTTTTTGCATTTAGTCATTTTAGCTTCGAATAATATTAACAGATTTTTGTATGTGCATATATTTTTAAGGCTTGCTAAATAAACCACCCCGCACCCATTTTTTGCATTTCTAGCTTTCTAGTGGTCCACAGATTATGCGTGTATAAATGTAAATAAATAAATTCCGTATAATTTTTTTTTTTAATTAAATAACAATTTATCTAGCAACGAAATTTTCTCTGGAGAGACAGACTGGTAGAAATTTCAATTGAAAGTAATGGAAGGCAGCCCAGAGGTAGTGAGGAAAGAAAAAATTAACACCCTGAAGAAGGAGGAAAAATCCTCCGAAACGTCGGTTTGAAAGGAAAGGAGGAAGGATTCCAATAAATTACCTTATATGTGTTAATTTTTTCTTT